>JAOTRA010075515.1:0-13571 GCA_026260255.1 Pseudolaguvia tuberculata | reverse complement strand
TGTGTGTGTGTGTGTGTGTGTGTGTGTGTGTGTGTGTGTGTGTGTGTGTGTGTGTGTGTGTGTGTGTGTTTATTTTCAATTATGAAATGTTAGCGGAGAAAATGGAGATAAAGTGCGTGCACTTTACCTTCCTGATGACTGGTTCGGTTCAAACACCGCGAGTTGAAGCTGAACATCGCCGATTCTTATCGTAGGACTAATTCTCCAAATATTCCCCAGATTCATGAAGATCTCTTGAGTGATCTTTACATCATCACCCGGAGTGAGATCGCTCAGGATAATAATAGTAATAATAATAATAAGTGCGCCTTTGTTTCCCAAGTATAACAATAGATCGCATTTCATATTTAAATTTTTAAAAATACAATAAAAATGTAAAAATTATTTGTCTAGCAGATCAGCCAAGACTGTACATACAATGACATGTTAAGACTCTGGATGTGATTATAACTCACAGGCGTGCTAGCTGGCATGCAATTGCTTATTAAATTCCTATAAATATTGCATTAGATGAGCAGAAGTGAAGAAGAATGTAAGAGGTATAGTATTATGGCCTAACGTTGAGGAAAGGTAGACCTACAACCCCGGCAGAAAACTATGTACTGGCTGGAGGTGTGACTGATCCGAGTTTCATCAGTGTCACACCAAGAGGCCACACAGAAAGCAGAATTTGCACCGGATTAGAGCGCACCTCCGTCCACAAGTCCGCTGTGGTGATGCTTTGATTCGTGCTGGGTCTGGTCTTTACCCGTGATGACGCAATAAAAAAAGAAGAGGAGTTCGGATCTACAGCATCTCTCCGCGGAGATGACACGAGCATCCAGACGGACGTCACTGTGTGACTTGTAAACGTGCGTGTCAAGGTTTTAACCCAGCGCGCAGTGCGAGTCGGACCTGTTGAGGCTGCGCTCCTCAGCGGGGAATGTCGTGGAGGTGAGTGCGCGCTGTCCGTTTCCCGCTTCGGCTCGCTGCGAGGATGCTGCGCTTTCCGGTGAAGAAAATCCGGAAGCAGTTCAAGCTGCTGCTGTTACTGGTGCTGTTGACTTTCGCCGTGTGGTTCACCTATCTGCACATCAACCAGGGCAAATCCATCCGACTGCACTTCAACTACGGCAAAGGTACGGGACATGCGGGGCTCACGCTGGGCTTGTGTTTGGTGTGCGAATTGTGCACAAGATGCTTTGCTAGAATGTGTGTTTGCTAGAAGGTTTGCTTGTGATTTGAATGATTCCACATTTTTTTTGCATGATGTGTTTAAGTGCTGTTCCAAGAGAATCCTAAATCAAAGATAAAAGGGAAGTAGTTATATATTATAATTCTTCAAAACAGATATCCTCAGTAACTAGTCTATTCTTTCCAAGTTTATCCGAAGTTTTAAGTTTCTTAGAGGCTTTTTTTTTTTTTTTAAACTACCCTTCTGTCGTTTCTGGGGTGGTAATGAGGATCTTGGGATCTTCTGTGAACCTTCTGCGATTTAAAAGTATGAACCCTGAATAGTACACCCTGAATAAATACACTGTATACACCTTTAGGAATGACTAATTCATATATACACACTAAATATACAAATAGTGTATCTGTATATTAGAGTATGTGTTAAAAACACTTCTATGGTGATAATTAGCATCAGTGCATATAGGGTAAACTCATTTAACTACCAATTCAGCAGTTCTTCTCTATGTCAGAACCTGTTTAAAAAACATGTCCATACTCTTATCCACTCACAGCATTGTGCATAGTTCTAATTAAAAAAAAATCAGTTTTGCACAGCAAAATCCTCAGTGTGTTAAATTAACACCTTCAGTGTTTATACAAGTTCAGAGGACCCAAATGAACAATGGAACTTATCGTACAGTCCGGATCTTGAGTCCCATGCTTCCACTGTGTATTGAGAGTAAACTAATTGTGCAAAAAAACCCGCATAATCAGACTAATGATTTATATATGTTTACTACACTACACTCTAGCCGAAGATGAAAAGGATTTTAATACTAGTTAATGCGGTATTTATTCTCTTCTTTTATAAATAACAAAAGAACATAATTTTTTCAGAGAGTTAGGATGTGCAAACAAAAAGATGTTTCGGAAGGTTTAGTTTGAAGGTGACGGCAGATCGGGTGGTGCCGCATGCAATGCATTACCATTTTCCAGCTAGAAGATTTATGATGCGCACAGTAAACACTGGACTGAATTCAGCCTGCAGTAAATACATTGCTGTGAGATTTATTTAGTGAGTTTAAAGGTCTGTTTTCCTCTCTAAGCGTTTAAGACGGCAGAATACATACATCCTTTATTCTTTGCATTGGTGCTCTGTCTCTCTTCCTTTTTTTTCTCTGCTGGTTTCACATGTTTTTCTTCAAAGGTTGTCATACAATATTGGTGCTTTTGTGACTGCTTTTGCAAAAACTGACTCAAAACACCTCTTAAACACCATGTTAAAGGACACCAAACCTCCCCACCTCCCCCACCTATTATCAACAACTGCAGGTAAGACATGTAATACAAAAGCTATGCATGACTGCTGGGAAGCTTCTACATTATGTGTACTTTCTTATATTTCTACTAACCTGGTCATTTGATCATTCCCAAGACACTGCTTGAGCAGACAGATCATTTTCATTGGCTAGGAAAGTTGTTATGTGAGGGGGGGTGGGAGAAAATTTCTTAAAGTATTTCTTCTACTGAGTCAATAAATCTGATTGCTTCAGTTGTTTTAACAGCTTTTATAGTGTCAGTAAGAGCCAAAAAACAAGGCTAGCTTTTGAAATTTACAAATGACACTTTTATTGGGAAAAAAACCTTTAAATTCTTCTTTTGAGTCAGGTTTGATTTAATTAGAGAATTAGTTTCTCATTATATTCTAACATCAATCAATCAATCAGACCAGCACCATGTGAGCCTCTTGAAGGTGACACCTGCTTGCTTTTTCCATTTTACCCAAATGGTTTAAATTGGTCATAACATGCCCATTTTTCTACAATATATAATTCTTTAGGGTCTTAATGAATAGTTAAGACCCTAACTATTGGTTTTTTTAAAAAAGTGATTTAAAATGTTTAATAAGCTTTGGTTGACTGCAGAGGTGCATGTACTTCTCAAGCCGAGAGAGCTGCCAACAAAGCGGCTTTAAAAACAGCTAGAGCCACAGAGAGGCAAAGTGTGTGCATGCTCAGAAAATCCATGGTCACTATCAGAACAGCGGTGAGACTTGGTGAGAGATAGCTGTTGACTTTAGGAGATCACAGAGTGACCACTTTCTGTTTAACATTGACTGATCCCAAGTGGGGATCATCGAGAGCACCAAATTCAATGGTGTTTACCTGGTGGAGAACCTCAGCTGGTCACTCAATACTCAAGCTCCTTCACCAAGAAAGCTCAAGTGAGGAAGAAGTGGAAAGCACACCTCTCACCCCCATCCTGAACATGTTCTATAGCATCCTGAGCAGCTGCATCACTTCCTAGTTTGGGAATTGTACCATCATGAAATGCAAGACCCTATAGAGGATATTTAGGATATCTGAAAAAGATAATCAGAGTTACACTTTCCTCTATGATTGGCATCCCAGGCATTCGGGCCCTTAAAACCAGAATGTGAAACAGCTCCTTCCCTTAAGCTATCAGACCTCTCAACATGGAGTGTAGCTAAATGGATGTACACAGAATCTCACACAGACACATACAAAGCCTGCACCAAAAATACACACATGCATGCACACAGAGTACAACGTTGCTATCTCGCTGCTCATTAGTCGGTGTCTATGTTTTTGGGTTTATTGTCCTATGCCCGTACTGTATTGCACTAATTGTTCAGTATGTAGCACCCTGGTCCTGGAGAAACGTTGTCTTATTTCACTTTGTACTGCTCTGTCATATATGTTTGAAATGACAAAAAAACTTCTTTGACTTTGTCTTGACTTTGAAAAATGAACTCAATTTGTGTAAGTCAAATACTGGTGAGCTTGGTTCATCCAACCCCATCTGTTCTGTGGAGCGTTTCCACTGCTCCAAAATCATTTGAAATATATATTTATAAATTACATCATCATAAGACACCACAGGTTGAGTGTTGCCATGTTATCTTGGCCGATAACATGGCAACACTATCCCAGTTTGTAATAAAACAATCACCTTAATGCATCATGAATTATTGTCACCGACCAACCAGTATTTACCCTTGCCTGAGCATTAACCAGATATATATCATCAGTTCATCACAATCATTCAATTCATACACAATCCCTACACTCACTTATTGTCTGGTCTCGCTACTTGTTAACATCCCACTACTGACGTGCTCGACTGATTGCTTCTTGTAAAAGACAAGATCCTCCTGCACCGAAATTACAAAAGCTCCTGTCTGCTGGTCCCACTTATAAATAAAGAAACCCGCTGGGTCTTATCATTATGTCTGGCTGCTTTCTGGTTCCTCGGTGACAATTATATTGAGTTTGTACACAGAAAACTTGACATAATGTTCTCTGAGAGTGTACAATTTAGCCACATTTATCGTGAAACTTGCTGACTGTAGCACTTTATTAGTAAAGGCAATTTGCAAAGATTCCTAGGAAAAAACAAAGTGAAGCAGGAACAGGAATAGTTGCTACCAAATCATTTTCAGAAGTAACTTGGTAGCAAAACCAGATTTATACTGACCCTTGTTTATAAAGCAGTCTGATAAGTCATAATTCCTGCAAATACGAATAAATTTCATGGTGTCCATTTAGCGCATTTTTAACACTTGATATTCTTCTCATGCGTCCAAACAATGGCGGACCGTTTACATCTCTCTCTCTCAGGGTCAGCGTTGCCAGAGTGGATTGCTGGTTACTAACCTGAAATGCATAATTTTGAGTATAAAAATTCCAAATTGCAGCCCAGAATTTACAAGCAGAATTTACAAATCTGGCAATAAAGGGCGGGTCTATGTGACATGGCTTAATTTGAGATAGGAGATGAATTTTAATTTTAATAATTTTAGTCAGGTACCATACTAATACTACATACATGGCAAACTGTTGATTCTTCTTATTGTTTTTAAGTGATCTTAAACTCACTGTTTTTCAGCTCTTTTCTACAACTACTTCTACTAAGTCATATCATATCATAGAACCGTCTGCATCTGGCAACACTGATGTTCAAGTGTGCGCCGAATCTGTCTCCTTCAAGCAATGAAAGCTTTCTTTCACTTCGCTTATTCCTGTGGAATCATTCAAGTGCAAATTACTCCAGCGATACCAAATTAGCCTGGTTATCCTTTGGAAAAATACAAGTACACTACACCAAATTGAACTGGAAAAAAAGCCCACACACACACAGACAAACAAGACCATTGAGCTACAGAAATAGTAAAGCAATTTCCAAATCGCCACATTATATTTTTACCCCAGGACACAGTGATCACTTTATATCTTAGAATTCAGGAAAATGTTCCAAAAGGGTGGTTTAAGTTCCATACACACATAACCTGTTTCTGGAACAGAAGTCTTTTGAGCTGTGTTAAAAGAGAAGGAATTAACAGCTGGGTTTACAGGCGAGTTGCGCTCTGATTCTTTGTATAAAGGATGTGTTGTATTTAGTGTTAAAAAAGAGCGATCTTATTCCCAAAGCTTATTTAAATAGAGAGGTGGAAAGCAATCCAGGGTGAGGTAACGGGACTAATCAAGGACAAAGCTGGAGAGTGGCAGGTTGCTTATAGGGAGGGGCCGAGCTTATGACTATAGTGAAAGGTCACAGGAATGAGTGTGACTAGAGCTTAAAGCGGAAAAAACTCAGCCATGCACATCGCTTACAACTTCTCAAAGGCAGCAAGTTAATATAGCAAATAGTTCTGCTTTTTAAAGGTTACCCAGAATCAGCTATATTACTTGCAATTTGTAGGTAAGGAATGGTTCGAGTGAGGTTAGAATGAAATTCTATTTGGAATTTAATAAATCAGTGCTTTTCCTCTTATTTCCATAGTTAGGGCTTTCCTAGTGAAATCGGTTTTCCGGGTCCCTCTGTGCTTAACTGATTTCTACCGGGTATTCTGGTTTTCCTTCACAGTCCATTAACTTGTAGCAATGATGTACTTTTGGGACGTATATCTCAAAGTAAAATCTATAAAAGTAAACAAATCTGAAATTAAAATAAAGAACGCACAAAAACAGTGATATGCTCAAAAAAACATTTTTGATGCATACTTTAGGGCCGCACGGTGGCGTAATGGATAACACGGTTGCCTCACAACAAGAAGGTCCCAGGTTTGATTCGCAGGCCGGGGATCTTTCTGTGTGGAGTTTGCATGTTCTTCAAGCGCTTGCGTGGGTTTTCTTCGGGTACTCCGGTTTCTTCCGACAGTCCAAAAACATGCAGGTTAGGTCAATTGGTGATTCTAAATTATCCATAAGAGTGAATGTGTGAGTGGTTGTATGTCTGTGTTGTCCTGTGAGATACTGGTGACCCGTCCAGGGTGTACCCACCGCCTCTAACCCTATGTGAGCTGGTATAGGCACTAGCAGACCCCCTTGACCCCGAATTAGGGAATAAGTGGATATGAAGATGATTGAATGAATGAATGAAATTTACTTTATTTATATATTGATTATCTCACATGGATAAATAATATGTGAAAATGAGAGAGAAGACAGAATGCCATTTCTGTGAGTCCCCAGTGCTTACGGTACATATTGAAATACTGTTACAACCAGAGTTATTTACAGCAAATGGAGAAAAAACCCCCCCATGTATTTATAACAGTCTTTTGCAGGATTACAGGCGATGATTCATAGAGACCTGATCTGCTAAACGGAACCTGTCTCATAAGCTAGTCTGCTGCGAATCTGCAGGATAATGTTCCCATATGCTTCCTCATTGATTAGTAGCTCTCAAGCCTAATCCTAATGACGTTAAGAAAATCACGTTGTGATTGATATATAATAGTAGAGGGCGGCGTGGGGGCATAGTGTGCAGAGTTTGCATGTTCTGCCTGCACTTGCGTGCGTTTCCTCCGGTTACTCCGGTTTCCTCCCACAGTCAAAAAAACGACTTCTGTAGACTTTATGCATGTCCCAAATGACTGAGATAACTTCAAATGGGGAACAGCATGCATAAAATCCATTCGGATGGGGAACAGGAAGTCATAGGACAGATTGTCTGGTTGATTGCGACACTATTTTAAAAGAAAGATATAAATGGAAATATGTTTGACACAATCATCATATTATTAAAAGAAATGTATTGTTCAATATTTGCCTGTCATCTGGATGGGAGATAAGAACTACCTGGTCCTCCTGACAGTTTTCAACAGAAACAAACATGGTACCAAGGATTTGCACAATAACAACCATTGGGTTTTTGCCTGCATGGGCCGCAGTTATTGTTTAATGTTGTCCTTTCTGTGTACTACTAAAGTACACATTTGTAAAGTTGACATAAAGAGGCGCAGCAGCATTGAATGTGTGTTAAATTTAATTTAATATATAACACACATTCAACGCTGCTGCGCCTCTTTATGTCAACTTTACAATTGTGTACTTTAGTAGTTTAAACACTCTCAAAGGTGTGCTGAAATGCCAGAAAATCCCTGGATTATTGCAAATCTAGAGGGATAATTGCATGTAAGGGTTACTTATATATGGTCACAATGTGTAGTGTGGTGCCTGTTGTTTGAAATATAATCATGCATAAAATGTATTATTTATTAAACATTTTAGGAACTGCAATCATGGAAAATACCAATACCAAGTTTCAGGATATTTACAGTTACATTTACAGTTTGGCATTTGGCGGACGCTCTTATCCAGAGCAACTTACATTTGGTCTATTTAAGGATGTATTGTTTGGCTTGATCCTTATGTAACATACCTAGAGCATCTTTAGGTGCACACTGTGTCACGTCATAACAAGACCATATTAACCAACATCATTTACAATCTGTGCAATGTTTAGCCGAATATGAATACTGCACACAATCATTTTTGGTCCTGTCTGGTCCTGTGGGCCGCAGCACTTTAACATTTGCCTTCAGTAGGTATTGAAGCAGAAGGCATTTTTCTATGCCATTTACCAGAAATCCAATTCAACTGTAAAATATTTGCTACTTATTGTCATTTTATTTCCTGTGAATACACAATTGTCTGGCTGGTTATAATCGGATTTTCTATTTCCTGGTGTTCGAAGATGTTTGAAGAAGGTGTTAGAGCTTTTGTCAACATTGTGCACAAGGATATGGGTCCTATACAGTGTAATAACTGATTTGTACTTTGTACCTGTTTTGGAATGTTTCAGATATTATTTTGCAAGCTTTAATAGATGGCAGCAGGTTTTGAATAATGCATTTTTTTTCAGGCCACTAAAAGTGATACCTAAGGGATGCGATGATGATATAATAAGGAATGAATCCTTACATACACATAGGACATATTATCTTTCTGTATACTGCTGAAGCTGTGCTGCATTGAAGATGGTGTTGTTTTACAGTAAGTGATCCAGCTGAAGAAGCAAGATTACAATCGGTCATGAAGAACTACTTCCTCCAGCTGATCAGAGGCTTCTGTTGTGTTTGTTAATGAAAAGGTCACCTTTATATTTTGATTTGCATGCAGTTATGAGGATGCCATTGGACAAAGATGAATACGCCAAGCGATGAAACATGATTAGAACTTTACATTTCCTCATTGCAAACTATAAATTTTGAACGAATAAAACATATCAGGATTAAAAAAGTAAATGACAGCAAAAATTGTTTGATTTTTTTTATGTTTATAGATTGATGATGCAAATAAATTGAAAACGCTGTGTTCTTACAGGAAAAAGTTGACATATCCACTTATTTGGTATAAAGCATTGTGTCCCTTAAAAAGATAACGTATCACAGTTTAAGGGTTGTAAATTTGGTTTTATTGTTTCTTGGATATATTCCGAGATGACTCATTTAATTTGATTTTTCATGCTTTGTTGTCATAGCAATCAATGAAATTTGTCTTTGAGATTAAATTTCAAAAGGTCTGACTGAAGGACTACAGTGTAGAAAATACAGGAAAAAGCTTGGAAAATCCAATATGAGTTACCTGACTAAATCACACTGCTAGAAGTGGGGGAAGTGGTAGCCTAGTGGTTAAGGTGTTTGACTAATACCAGAAAGACTGAGGTTCAAATCCTACCTCCACTAAGCAACCACTGTGGGCCCTTGAGCAAGGCCCTTAACCCACAATTGCTCAATGGTAAAAAAAAAAAGCGACTAAATGTAAGTCACTCTGGATAAATGCCAAACTTTAACTGTAAAAGTAACACATTTAACATATACTTCCTCAGTAAAAGAAATACAGATTTGCCTTAATTAAATGCACCTGCTATATAGGGGAAAGAACTAAAGGTGATTCTTAAGGGTTTCTTCCTCATTTGCAAGTTTCCATTACTGTCAGCACTTCCTTATCACATCTAGCAACCTGGGAGAGTGAAAACTACCATAGACATTCTCTGTAGGTTATCAATGTGTCATGCTACCTTATAGGGTGAAACAGCTTTTGTGCTGTAACCAAATTGTACTCTAGTTTCAAAGTCAGGTCTACAATAAAATAGCCTTAAAAACAAGTACTTAATATCTGAGAAAATGTCATTGTTGTGTATGTGTGTGTGTGTTGTGCTTAAAAAAAAGCATGCAGGTGTTTGGAGTGGGCTACTGATGTCTGTGGTGTGACTGACATCTAAAGTGGCTTTGCCTCTAGGGGGTCGAATCAAAAGAAGCTTTCAACAGTGCTCATGCTGGAATGTACTATTGCACTTTGACTTTTATTGTCATGGTTGGAGTCACCTCTCAAACACAGTGTAGCCTTAACACCGTCCCCTTCTGCTACAACAGAGTTTTAAACCGTTCAACATGAACGGACTAAAAAGGACTACATTTGCAGGAGGGGTGGGATATAACAAAGTTATTTTACTATATTTCTTTGTTGAACAAGTTATATTAGGGCTTGCTAACTGTTGGCTAGTACAATTGTACAGTTGGTATATATATTCATATAATTGGTAGATCAATGCATTGTTGAAATATTATGAAAGACTTTTTTTACCTGCCTATCAACATAAAACGTTGCTTACCCTGTTTGCACAAACTGGATACATCATAAGCTGCATTCATGTACTGCAAATTAATATTGGTGGTGCATTTTCACTCTAAAGTCAAGTCAAAGTAAGTCAAAGATGAAGTTATGGTTGCATTTTATTTGGACAGATAGGAATCTGTTATGATTAGATTTTGTGATGTTTTGATGCGAACATATAGCCAATGTAGTTTGTGGACTTTTACAGCTCAACTGCAGCAGCATTAGTAATCAGGTACATTTTATTAGTTTATTTTTAGTCTCTGTGAGTTGTTGCGTTCAGGAGGCCTGAATTTAGACTGTTAGAGTGGGACATATATAGCAGTAACTTGTCGTACATTTTCATTTTAGATTATATTAGCTTACTTGTGAAAATCAGAAACTTTTATAAGAAGTGAAGAAATCACTAGTGAAAATAATACTAAAATTCATACATTTATTTATCTTCTTACCCGCTTATTCCCTAATTGGGGGTCACTGGGGTTTGCTGGAGCCTATCCCAGCGCACATAGGGTGAGAGGCAGGGGTATAGCCTGAACAGGTCGTCAGTCCATCATAGAGTACACATAGACAAACAACCACTCACACAGACATTCACTTCTATGGGCAATTTAGAATCACCGATCCATCTAAAATACATGTTTTTGGACTGTAGGAGGAAACGGAGTACCTGGAGAAAACCCATGCAAGCACGGGGAGAACATGCAAACACCTAACAGAAAGATCTCCAGTCCAGGAAATCAAACCTGGGACCTACTTGTTGTGAGGCGACCGTGCTAGCCACTACGTCTCCAAACCTAATATTACAATTACATTATAAAATCCAAATTCATTTATCACATACACAGTACAACATATATTGTACTTAACATATAGAGTCCTAATCCCTCCTGTCCCATGCTTAAGGGTCTTGCTTTTCACACAGTTAAAAATAATACTAAAATACATATACATAAAAGTGCAATTATATATAAATACATGTAAAATCATTTTCAATTCCAGTACATTTTTGTAAAATACATTTGTATAAAATATACTAAATTACAATTATTTCAAAGTGTGTTAAAATAGTTTTGTAAAAATGGATAAAAGCAAGGTGGTAATATATATATAATTTTTTTTGTCCTTCGGGTGTTCCCGTTAGGGGTTGCCACAGTGGATCACTTTTGTGATCCACACATTCGACTTGGCGAGGTTTTTACGCTCGATACCTTTCCTAACTCAACGCTCCCATTTATCCGGGCTTGGGACTGGCACTAAGGCTGCACCCTAATGGCTGGGATTTTATGGCCAATTTAGACTCACCAATCTACCTAATGTACGTTTTTGACCCTGAATTTGGGAATAAGCGGGTAAGAAGATGAATGAATATATATATATATATATATATTGCAAAGCATTCCATCCTTACTTGCTGTTTTAAATGACTATAGCAAATGACCAATAATCCCTAGTGAAATTTTATACTATATTGTATTTGTAATATATTTCCGATTTCAGTAGTACATCATTAGCAAATTTATTAATAAAAATTGTACTAACTTTATATATATAATATATGTACTACTGAAATCGGAAATATATTACATTATAGTCATTAGTCATATATATTGCTATAGTCATTTAAAACAGCAAGTAAGGATGGATATATATATATAAGTTTATATATATAAAATTTCACTAGGGATTTCTGGTCATTTGCTATAGTCATTTAAAACAGCAAGTAAGGATGGAATTCTTTGCAATATATGCACAAATAAGATTTGTGTATATTAAGTTTTCAGGGCCAACAATTTCCAAGATGTATAATAATCACACAGCCTAATTAATACAATGGGATTTTTGTTGCTTTATAAAAGAGGTGTGTTGAGTCACTGCTATCATTATCACTACAGCTTTTCACCCCTTCATAAACTTTCTATGTTTCCTGAAAGATCTTTCAGATCTTTGACTCCGAGCACACACATTGTAAATGAGCTCTTAAGCTTACAATTTTATCATTTTTGGATAAGAGTCAGAAAGTCAGCGAGAATTATACTCTGACTTTAACACCTACTTATGTATCCCTTTTCACATTCCAGTCTATTTTATGTTTTTTGACAATTACACATTATACTATATTGATCACTTGGCCATCATATTCATATGTGTTTTTGCTGTATGTAAAAATTAAGTTTTTTTTTAGGTCCACTATTCTAATATACATTTTCTGCAATACAGATTGAAGCTTTAATGTGACATTTGGGTTTTCATTAAAACAATACTAGTAGTGAGATCAGACACATATGGTAAGCAGGTCTGCAAAAAGTGTTCAGTGGTGTCAAGATCAGGTCTTTGTGCAGAACGCTCTAATTTCTGAATGCTATCCAATAGCTCAGTGGCTTTGTGCCAAGCATTATTTTCATGTTAGAACACCGTATTGTTGTACAAAGAATTAAGGAAGTTTGTTTTCCCAACTCATGGACATGAAAATCATTAACAACTTTAGTGTTTTATGTGAGAGGACTGGCTGACTTAATACTACAATTGACTGACCTTTGCTCCTAGCATGTCTTAAATGTCTTGGTAGTAATTATGATGTTTAAAGTTATGAATGCAATAACTGGGAAGAAAGTATGATAAGGTGAAACCCCATAAGGTGAAACCTGCCCCTCCCCCCAAAAAAAGTCATTAACTAACTGAAATGCACTCTGATCATAAAGAAGCGGTCACTCCATTCAAAAGTTATGAAGCTCAATTTTACTTCTTGTGATTGATTCTTATACAGTGTGTGTGAAAAGAAATCTGCCCAATTCAAATGTTTTTGTAGAGCAGGAGGAACAACTTATATTAGACATAAATTGTTAGTTATTTCCAATTAGCCAACCTGAGGAACCAAGGGCAAGGATAACCTGATTATCAATAATGTCCCTTCTACAAACTTTTCCAAACAGAATTTTAACTCTGAGATATCAAGCAATTGTTTATGACCGATCACTCGCTTGTTTTTGTTGAAACCCTCAAATGTCCACTAATGAAAACCTGAGCACAAGATTGAGCAGAACAACAAAGTCAAAAGAACTACCCCATTTCCAAGTCAGATTCAAGCACAACAGTCCTCAGCAAATTTACTTCATTTCAGTCTTGGAAAACTGTTACTGGTTTTGAGTCACTTCCAATTATTTACCCTAGAAAGTGTATAAAATGTAGTGAATACCTTCTTTGTTTAAATCTGTCTGGATTTGAAAACCTCCAATCCTAACCCAGAACGAGATCATAGAGACTCTGCGGATGATCAAACTCCTCATTGTATATTCTACTAAATGGCTTTCCCAAATGGAAGCCAATCTTGTGCTCAGAACCTTTGGCTCATACTGCACATGAATATTTCACGTTTTCTTTATATATCGAATTTTATGTCAGTAGAAGTAACTTCTTCTTCTTCTTTGTCCTTCGGCTGCTCCCGTTCGGGGTCGCCACAGCGGATCCGCGATCCGCACATTCGACTTGGCG
>JAOTRA010075508.1:0-13572 GCA_026260255.1 Pseudolaguvia tuberculata | reverse complement strand
CATTCACTCCTATGGACAATTTACAATCAACAATCGACCTAATCTGCATGTTTTTGGACTGTGGGAGGAAACCGGAGTACCTGTAGGAAACTCACGCAAGCGCGGGGAGAACATGCAAACTCCGCACAGAAAGATCCCGGCCCGGGATTAAAACCCGCGACCTTCTTATTGTGAGGGGACTGTGCTATCCAGTACGCCACCGAAAAAAAAAAATTACTTCAATAATGTAGAAAAAATAAGACACAGATACATATTTTTCAACAGATCTATTATTTAGCATTTGCTGCTGTTACTGATCAAATTACCCAGGTTATATTAAAAATTTTGAATGTACAAATATAAGCGCTATAAGATTTACACATACAGAGAGGAGATTATGTAAACAAAGAAAGTCTTCCGTCTGGACAGTTATAATCTGGGGAAATAAATTTGTGATTTTAAGCATAAAAAAAATAAAACACCAGTAAAGCTCAAACGCCAGTCCTGCAAATTTACCTTTTGACAAATAACATCGCCCCTGCATGTCTAAATATACTTTAAAGGATCATCAAACACAGCATTGAGAATTAAAATTTTTTTTTTATTATATTTTGTATAAAATGTATCGCATTTGATTATTGCTCATTTAAGAATATTCATCAGTCAACATTTGCCTTGTAAGAGAAAAAATAACGGACAATGCAATGAGATTTCTGATCCTCACTGATAGATCTGGGACGGCAGTGTATGTTGGGTTGGATTACTGCTTGTGATATGCGGTGTGGTAGTAGTCCAAAGAGGAGAGGAGGAATTGGCTGTTGTAGTTATGACCCCTTTGGCTCACCATATCAGCACTTTTTTCTCTCTCTCTCTCTCTCTCTCTCTCTCTCTCTCTCTCTCTCTCTCTCTCTCTCTCTCTCTCTCTCTCATCCTCATCCTGTATGTGTGTGGAATATTGAGTAAAGAGACTCGACATGGAGTTCGTATAGCATCCCCACATTCGGCTCGCTTTTGCGTTTGTGTGCACTTCGATCCTGATCGCTCCACAATGTTGACGATGAAGCTCCTTTTCTGCCTTTTAATCTCTCAGCTGTGCATCATGTGGTCAGTAGGTAAGAACAGTGCGTCAGCATGCACAAATCTGTCTAACGAGTTGAATATCTCATTGCGCAAATATATGTGTATAAATATATATATAATTTTTTGTGCATTTGTTTTATATTTAAAATGAATATGTTTCATCAGGCGTTACGGTGGTGTAGTGGATAGCACGCCCGCCTCACAACAAGGCTCGATTCCCGGGCCGGTAATCTTGCTGTGCAGAGTTTGCATGTTCTCCCAGTGCTTGCATGGGTTTCCGCGGGTTCTCCCACAGTCCAAAAACATGTGGATTTGTGAATGATGGTTTGTCTATGTGTTGCCCTGAGATGGACTGGCGACCAGTCCAGGCTGTACCCCTGCCTCTCACCCTATGTGCGCTGAGATAGGTGCAAACCCCCATGACACTGAATTAGGGATTAAGTGGGCAACAACATGAATGAATAAATGTTTATCATCTATTTTTACTAATTGAAGTGGGTCATTTTTACAAATCATTTTTAAGCTAATTATCATCATCTTGTTCTTATGTGGGTTCCTGAATGCTTTTGGTCCTGTAACACATTCATTTTTAGATATTTGTCAGAGTCTGTATGCCACTTCCTTCTGTCAGCTTTATCATTTGTTTGCATATATTCAGAAGTTACATATATGAATCTGTTTCATATTTTACATATTACACTGATACCTTGTGCATTAACAAATTCATGGATTCGCAACATTTTCGAACTGAATTTGTGATATTTTCACATTTGCAAAATATTACCGAAATCCTCAAGACACTTTGTAAGTTTTCTTTCCTCTAAGTGTAAATTGTTAAGAATAATTCTACTGGCTTTTTTGGGGAAAGCTAAAGACTAAAAATATTCAAAAATTGTTCCTTTTTTACATAAAGTAATTGTACAGTACCTTTCACAAGGTTTTATATCTGTTAAAGACACCTTTCTAAACTGGCCCTTCTTTGTTGCCAGTATTATAATTTGACCAGGCCAAAAAGAGTAAGACATTAACAGTATTTATTATTATTTAAAAGCTGCACTGTAATCTGGACACTGTATTGTGTAAGTAGTTTGTGTGTGGATAATGTTCAGTGACATGCCTTTCCCAGACTTTCCCACTTTCATGTCACCATTAGTGTTTTATTGTGGGAATTCACAGGCTGTTTGTGCACAGCCCTGGATGGGTTCTGTTAAAAAAGCAGTTTGTAATTCAGCCAAGTTTTTTTTCACCTCTTCTCATTTTAATCCAACTCAATTCCAACTCCGCTATCAGGAATAAATAGAGAGTCAGGATCAAGGAAATGAATGAATGGAAGAAATGTCAAACTGTATTAGTGTTTCTATGAATTGTATAAATGTGCACTATATGATCAAAAAGTATATGTAGAGAGAGAGAGAGAGAGAGAGAGAGAGAGAGAGAGAGAGAGAGAGAGAGAGAGAAACAAGAAGAGGAGAAAAGGGGAGAGAAAACAGGGGTTGAAAGAAAAAGAACAAGAGAAGTGTGGAAGACAGAGAAGAAGAGAGAGAGACATAATGTAGGAAGAAACAGAAATTTAGGCAGACAGAAAGAGAATGGTTAATTTAACAATTAAGAAGAGTTGAATGAGAGAGATATAGACAAGAGGGAAAATAATACCAATGAAAAAAAAGAAGAAGAACTAAAAAGGGTAAAAAGTGATAAAAGAGAAAGCGATTTAGACAGATAGACAGACAGTCATTCATTCATCTTCTCCCCCACTTATTCCCTAATCTGCATGTTTTTGGACTGTGGGAGGAAACCAAATTGCGGGGAGAACATGCAAAATCCGCACAGAAAGATTCCCTGCCCCGGAATTGAACCCGAGACCTTCTTGTTGTGAGGTGACACAACTACTACACCACTGTGCTGCCCTACAGACAGTCAGCTAAGGAAAAATTTTGGAACGACTAAGAGAAACAGATTAAGAGAGAGAGAGAGAGAGAGAGAGAGAGAGAGAGAATGAGGAATAATATGTACATTTGGTTGATTAACGATTCTCAGTTGTTAATAAGATTATGTGTGTGTGGTTGTTTTGTCTATGTGTGCACTGATTAAAAGTAGTGAAACGGTATTCCATATAACAGCTATACTGTGGATTTGGCTGTATGGTTGACGGCATGGAGTTAAAACCATCTGCTGTAAGAACCAAAGCGTTGTCCATCTGCACATTCTGCTTCATACACTGATCATGTGCTCCATCTGAAATCAATGGTATCAGGTGGTCATCTGTCTTTTTACTGATAGCAGTCATGAGCTCAGTTTGGGTTTGTGACACACCACATGCTACACCATTTAGCCCACTTATGTGTTATTATTCAGTGAACTGTACAATAAAGATGTTGTAGGAGAAGTAGAACAACTTTGGGATGAATTAATGCAGAGACTGAGAGCCAGTCCTTCTCGTCCAACACCAATGCTTCTGGAAGAATGGTCAAAACTCCCGTAAACACACAGACTGTATACAGCCTTCCTAGAAGAGTTAAAGTTGTTATAGCTGCAAATCGTGGATTGACGTTATATTGAATCCTATGGATTATGAATAATATGTCACTTAAGTTCATATGCGAGTCAAAGCAAGTGAGCAAATACTTTTGGCCATATAGTGTATGTTCATTACGTATATATACAGGCTGTGCATCTGAAAGCTGTTCCTTCAGTATTTACTTACTCAGCTGATACACCTCTTAATACCACCACTATCACGTCACAATGATAGAAACCATCAATACTATTCAAACATAGTATTTATTATTAATAATGCTACATCTCTTATCACAGGAAATATAAGCCAGTTATGCCTTTAACTATCAGCCTTGGAGGAGAATCATGTAACAGCCCTAGTGTAATGGATGCAAGTCCACGTGATCGCCGCAGGAAGGGCTCTATTTAAGTTAGATGTTTGCTATGTCATGTGTGAAGTATTGTTTTCTTTGACCTTACTTAGCAAACTCCTATTACTAGCTCTGTTGTTCTTTGTATACCTGGTTTATAATCCAAAACTTGGATTTTGGATTAGGGATTTGAATTTGTGCTTGATGAATTGGATTTGTTTGTTCACCATGCTGATTTATTTAAACCTGCCAAACTTTTTGAATAAACAATTGTTCTAACTGCTATTGCGTCTACTGCATCATGGACCCTGCAAACACCCCTACCTTACACATAGCAGCAAATATCAATAACTAAATCTGTAACGTAACCTAGCTTATAGGTTTCCAAGGAAAAACCCACATTGTTGGAAAGTTCATATATTTCTTGGTCTCAGATGACCTAAATTTGTAATCCCCATCACCTCCACTGGATTATGTTTACATTTTTTATTTATATTTGCAGTTATCTTATTTTTACAGTTAGTAATTGAGATTTAAGGTCCTTGCTCAAGCGCCAGTAGTGCCACCGGAACATGTTTAAAACATGGTAAAATCCTTAGTGAAAGCTTCCGCTTTGTCAGTGGTCCTTCAGCCGATATCAAAGAAAGCCAGTTATATTTGTCTTGCATTCTCTCTGAAAAAAGTTGCCAAGATCTTTTCATATGTGTTGAATATTTTATAGGAGAAACTGGGTTATTTGCTACAACTGTACCTCACACAGACCTTTAGCCACCCCAAATAATTTTTGGCAGAGTGAGTGTAGCCTTCTGTGCTAGAAATAAACAACAGAAGGAAAGCTTTCAGTCATATTTAGCTAGTACAGATGGAAAGCTGTTAAGAAGGATACAACTTGTCATTATTTTTAGATGGTCTCAGATGACCTAAATGCATTATCCCCACCACCTCCACTGGATTATATATCCATCCATCCATCCATCCATCCATCCATCCATCCATCCATCCATCCATCCATCCATCCATCCATCCATATATATATATATTTTTTTGGACTGACTGAAGTCAAAATCAAATAAGTTTTATTGTCATTTTAACCATATTACAGAGTAGTAAACAGTGACATGAAATAACATTTCTCAGAGACCATGGTGATACATAACAAAAAAAATCAGTGCAGACACAGGAAAAGTGCAGGACATAAAGTGACGACAACAACAACACAAAGACATAGACTAATAGAAAATTAACCAACAATAGAAGCGGAGATGAATCTCAGTGGTAAATATAACATTTTGCATCTAACTGCCCCAAATTCCACTGACAATGAGCAGCAGTCAGACACCAGGACAGATTTCTTACACCATTCTGTGTTCTGTGATGATGTTAGCTTAATGTTAGCGTCTGGAGCGCTGTCACTGAATATTGAGTCTTGTCACTGAGGGCCTGGTCCTTGCAGCAAGCAGAGGTCACAGAGTTTGTCCAGTAAAATTCATCATGCAGACTGGTTGCTGCATGATTTTCCAGCCTTGATAGTGTTGGTCCACATGGATATACATGAACACCATGGTTTGTGTCCATGTGCTGTGGTAGTCGGGCTATGTTGAAAGAATAGCACCATTTTGGACCAAGAGTGGTCTATTTGCCAGCTTTTCCTAACAATCCATATTCACTTAACTTGATTTATAAATGCTTGACTGACATTAAATTATTGGGTTGCTGTAAACTGGTGGGCACTAATCAGGCTGTTATGTTTCAGCTTCATCTTTTGTGAAAGTGAAGCTCTTCTTAAGTCAGAATGACCTTGAAAAGGCTATGCATGACTTTTATTGGTACATTACTGTATTGCCTTGTATTGTTGAGTTTAACTGGGTTTGCTCAACCTTCTTCAACTGGTATAAAAAATGCGGCTGTGAGGCTGTTGACTTATACTTGTTGACAAAGCTATTGGGTTAAGTTTACTCATGTTCTTTTCTCACTACTAGTTTCCAGTTAATTTTAGAATAAATTTTAAACTTTTAAAATAGTCGACACCCTTGTTGCCTCATCTATCCTATGTATGTGAACTTTTAAACGTATATCAACTCAGTCTAAATACAAACAGTGGCATGATGGTTCTTTTGCTGTAGCAGGTCCCAGGCTTTGGAATGAATTACCTTTTGAGTTATGGACTATTACTGATTTGATTCTGTTTAAGGTGAAGAAGAAGACAAATCTATATCAACACTGTGACACTATTGTTACATTAAAAATTTATTTTTAAGTTACTGTTTCTTGCTTTTTACAAATAAAGTTTGATTGACTGATTGAAATGAAATTATTGACAGCGAAAGCACATCCGGCGAAAAATGAGAGGGGGCCACCTTGGGGAATGGGGTGGGGCAGATATATTGCACCATGTTATTCATTCATTCATTCATTCAACATCTTGCCCGCTTATTCCCTAATTCAGGGTCATGGAGGTCTGCTGGCGCCTATCACAGCGCACATAGGGCAAGAGGTAGGGTACACACTGGATGAGTTGCCAGTCCATCTAAGGGCAACCCATAGACAAACAACCATTCACACACATTCACTCTTATGGACAATTTAGAATCACCAATCAACCTAATCTGCATGTTTTTGGACTGTGGGAGGAAACCGGAGTAGCCGGAAGAAGCCCACTCAAGCACAGGGACAACATGCAAACTCCGCACAGAAAGATCCCCAGCCCGGGAATCAAACCCGCGACCTCGTTGTGAGGCGACTGTGCTATGCACTACGCCACCGTGCCGCCCCTGCACCATGTGTTACGCTAGAGAACCACAGACAGGTAATTCGCATTAAGCACAGATTCTTTATATTCTTGGGAGAGTGACACACAAATAGGAGAGAGTGCGGGAAGGGCAGGTGCGGAGATCTGGAGCGGAGATATGACTTGGGCACAGACGCTGACACATACGAACAATAAAGTGCACAACACTGCAGACACGATCGGGATCCTGAGAACACTGGAACACAGACAGAAACGGGTGAAAACCCAGACACTTGACGGTATTAGAATTATAGAGTCTTTCGCGGTCCTTTAGCTTCTATGAACGAGCTTGGACGCAGAGTGTTTGAGGTGTGAGTTTAAGTAGCGAGAGTGATGAACTTGGAATAGGAGACAGGTGAGCATGATTAATATTCGAGAGAGCGTGGTGGTGACTGAGAGGGCGTGACACCATGTTATATTAATAATGACATTTCCAATTGCACAAATGGTCAGCTGTTGGAGACTCCTTTAAAACGCGAGCAGCTGCTGGGGGCTTGTTTAAATGCAGTTGCATTATTGCATTTAAATTAATCTGACCTAGAGCTCATTTAGCAATGGAAGATTAGTTCAGTGGTTAAAATTATGTAATACTAACCATAAAATTAGTGGTTTCAGTCCCACCAAGTTTTAATGGTTAGGCCTTTAACTTCCAATTGCTCATTTGTACAGTATATATGTAAGGACATCTTGTAAATGTTATAAATGTAAATGAAAATAACAACAAGCAATCAACAAACAACAATAAAAATAACCTAAACTCACAACCATCTGATCACATGTATGATTATACAATAAAATAATGGATTAAAATGATTTATGTAATACTGAGATTATATTAAGTCTTCTAGTCAGGTTCAATTGGAAATCTGAAGACTGTGTTGAGTCTAATGTAAAGCAGGATGAATGCCTGTTGCTTGATGTGTTCTGGATTTTCTGAAAGAATTCAAAAAGCCTTTCTTCTATAGCTGCTTTTACTGTGCAAGATTCATGATACAGATGTTAGATAAAACCCAATACTACACTCTGTTGCCATGGTAGCATCCATGGCATGGCAGTTATGAAACACGCTCTTGTATTTTTGATTGAACCGTATTCAACATAGACCGTCACCACACACGACCTCGCACAGATCTAAGACACATAAGTGTTCAGAAATTGTAGTTTTGCAGAAAATCCTCCTGCACATGATTGTGTTATATACTTAAATATAAAAATTCTTTTTGAAGTCACTGAGGTCTTGTTATGTTTCTTCATGCATACAAGGATTTTTTTTGTTGAAAGAAAAATAATGCATTTCTAGAAAAAAGGACATGGCCGTAGCCCTTGAGATCATGTGTCTTGGTATTGAACAATCCCTCTATTACTAACTAGTGAACACTGCAACATGGATGAAAGGGAAATGACAAAAGAAGCCAACCATGGCGACGGACGACACGATGCAGGAAGTTCCAGTGGCAGGAAGCCATGGACATCCCTGTGTGTTGCCTAGGAGTTTCTCTTGGCATGTCCTGCATGTTAATTAGAGACCTGCTGCCTGTCGGATACGACGTGATAGAAAGCAGGGTGTGTGTCGTCATCACCGGCAGCATTAAAGCGCTGGAGGGGATGTTATAAACAAGTAGACATTCTGGATGTGAGGATGTGTAGGAGTCTATGACCCTGTTTCAATACTACCCCCTCATTTATGCGTTCCCATTGAGGTGAGTGTGTTCCAATTTTCTGTCACTCCAACTTGTGCCTTTAATACATACTTTCTGTAAGTGCTGGTCCAAGCAGACATTGCTTAAGGATACTAATCAGAATGAATCTGGTGTTGTGTGTGGAATGGGACAGGACATATTTCATGTTATTTTTTGGTATGTATGACATACTACTAAAAAAGTCCTTGCTTCATTAGTTGCAATAGAAGAAGCAACATATTTATAATTGCATGTCTATTCAAGAGTGTTCGATTTATTTATTTGTGTGAACTGGCAACACAGATAGCGTGATTTATAGGCTTCAGGCTGCATGAGCTTAACGAATGTCACAGCTTGTGAAGGACCTGTGCTGTTTTAAAAGAGTGTAAAACTCCCAGCTGTTGCTTGATATTATCAGCGACTAACACTTCACTTTCTCATGTATATTGGATGTCACATGACCTCTGACCGACATACTAACAGGTGGTTTGTAAAACATATTAGATAGACATAGTTATATATTGTGATGCTAAAATCAGTCGGTCATTCATTTCTCTAACACACACACACACACACACACACACAGACACACACACACACACACACACACACACACACACACGCTGTAAATAAGCTTGTGGAGAATATTGAGGGGAAAAAAGCTGAGAAAAAACAAAACATTTTTCATTGACAATTTCAAATGACTTTTTTTAAACAATGCCTTTCCTTTAAAAGTGTACTTATTTATACTCCACCTAATAATATTTCATCATACACTATAAGGGGTTATTATAGGTGACAGACAACATGTAGTGCTGCTGCTGCCTCTTTCATTCAAACTTCATTTTATTAGAATAGCAGGATTATTTTTAGAATGTTTTCCTCTTAACAGAACATTAAAATTCAGTTTTTATCTACATGGAGCAGTCTCACAGCAACAAGGTTCTGGGTCCGATTCCCATGTTTCTGTTTGCATGTTCTCCCCGCGCTTGTGTGCCAATTGGTGATTCCAAATGTCCCATAGGAGTGAGTGTGCGTGCAAGTGTATGTAGTTGTTTGTCTATGAGTGGCCTGCTCTGGACTGGTGACCTGTCCAGGGTGAACAGGATGGATTAATTCATTAAATGGTACATAAACTACCCCAAATTGTCAATACACTGGCATATAATTTAGTGTTATGCAAGCCGACCATATTTGTCCAGTTGATTTGTCCAGTTGTTCCGTCTGCTCTGTGGAACAGGTGTTTCCACCAACCCTGGCAAACACCATGTCTTCCTCAACTGTGTGTTTAGAAGGTCTTAGGTTAATTTTCAACACAGATGCAGGGTTAGTATCATATTGCTGTGCTCAACCCATTTATAGATGATTTTATATTTCTTAAACCAAAACAGAATAGCAACAATATACAGTAATCACTGCCTCATCCATCTCATTTTCTTATTTAGCAATGGTTACTCTTTTTAGAATTATTAATTAAAATTTTAAAAGTTGAAATTGAAAGAGCAAATTCAAGAATTTGGTTTTGACTTGAACTAGGAACGAGGTCATAGTTATGCTGACTTTTAAAGTAATCCAAGCCTCAGTGAAGAACTCATGGGTTCTGAAAAGCTGTGTCACAGTTTTGTTACGATATCTGATAACAATAACTTCACATGGGTCATCTAATAACATACTATAGATGCTGCTTGTGAAATTGAATAGTACTTGAGTAGGTTCTACATTTAAGTTCATTTTCAGCATTTGACAAGTGCTTTTGTCCAGAGCAATGTACAAAAGTGCTTCGTACAGTTGCAATTTAGCCACATAGGCTCCAGCAAACCCACGTTGCCCTGAATTAGGAAATAAGCAAGTAAAAAGATGAATGAATGAATGAATGAATGAATGAATGAATTTAACCACAAGGCATATTAAGTGTCATTAATGTAACGAAGCAGAAGTAGTCAGATACATAATGCAGTAACTTTATTTAATTAAATTTATTTAAGATATAGACAACAGACTTAATCAAGAATGTTAGTCAGCCAGAAGTCGGTAAGTCAAGGTATCCAGCCAAACAAATCCAAAACGTGAGATGAAAATAGAAATGAGAGAGACAGACAAAAGATGAATCATGCTAGGTAAGTTGCTAACATAAACAATACTTCATAATAAGCGAATTAGCAAACTGCTAAATATAATATAGTGACCACGCCCTATAACACGAAATTTAAAGCTATCAGAATTAGGGCAAGGGCACCCTAAGGCTATGAGGGGAAAAAGTTGCACCTGTTACAGTACCTCCCGCTCTACAAACGCCTTCAGGCGTTCTTCTAGGGTGACCCAGAGGGCGTTGGGCTGGGCGTTCGGGTGATTCTTGTGAAAGTCACACACCAGGGAAGGATCTAGAATGTCCAAGGCATTCTGTTCCTCAGGCCGTAACCCTCTGAGTCCACTAAATACTCCAAGCCTCTTCTTTCTCGGGAGTTGAAGATCTCATTCACCAAATAAGCAAGTGCGCCCTTAATTTTGATGGAACCAGGGAGTCCAGCTGGAGCAGGTCTGCTCGGGGGTTAAGCAGAGAAACATGGAAAGATGACGAGATTCTATATAACAGGGGAAGTAAGCTGGTAAGCGACTTTGTGTGGCAAGGCCTGTCAATGATGGTCATAATGGCAGTGTAAGCCTTAGATGGCAGTAGATCAGTGATGAAATTGACAGCAATATATCACCCCAGGCCTTTGGGGAATAGGGAGTAGTTATAGAAGACCTTCAGGAAGCTGCCAATGGGTATTTGCCTGAGCACACATCGTGCAGGCCTTTTCAGTCCTTTCAAACGTTCTACTTCGAGGTGGAAGTTGGGCCACCAATAGGTATTTGCTACCATCTCCTGCGCTAAAAACCAGGGTGTCCTGCACCCAGTGGTGGCTCAATGGTTAAGGTGCTGAGTTGTTGATCGGAATACCAGGAAGATCTGGGTTCAAGCCCGCCACTGTTGGGTCCTTGAGCAAGACACTTAACCCTTAATCCAGGAGCGCTGTACAATAACTGACCCTGCGGTCTGACTTACTAAGTTGGGATATGCCAAGAAAAACATTTCACTATATATTGTACTGTGTAACAAAATAAAATGGCTTTCTTTCACCCATACTAGTAAACCACTGTGCTTGTCTGCCGTTATGCATTATATATTTTCAATCTTTAATGTTTGTGTTGTTATGTTAGTATTAAGATAAATATTGTTTCTGCCATAGTAGTAGTTGGTACAGTTGTGGTTGTAGTGTAGAGGTTTGGAGCTAGCAGGGTTTCGCCATTCATTCATTCATACATTCATTCAATCATTCATTCATTCATCTTCTAACCCACTTATTCCCTAGTTTGGGGTCAGAGCACATAGAGCAAGAGGAAGTGGTACAGCCTGAATAAGTCGCCAGTCCATTGCAGGGCCACACATAGACAAACACACTCATGTAAGGCGGCGAACTGGGGTCCGCCCCTCGCCCGGCGTCATCAGATGAGGCTCTGTCCCCCACGCTGCACCGGCTGTCATGTTTACGGACATGTTTGGCGTCGTCGTCCTGACAACTAGGTTACCAGGGCGATGACGTGATATTTAAGGTGACGCGCCGGTCAGCACAGGTGTGGGTGATTGTCAATGTACGGCGTGTTTAAGAACTTTGGGACTTTTGTGACGATCTGTATATTTGTCTAAGTTCTCGTTTGGTTTGTAGTGTCACTGTGCGTCTTATTCGTCTTCGTGTATTCGTGTTTGGTTTGTTTTGTTTACTTTCATGTTCACTGTATATTTCTCTGCACTCTCACCATATAAATAAACTATCACCCTTCACTGCATTATGGATCCGGCTCACTCCAATGAGCTATTTAGAATCACCTATAAACCTGTACATTAGGTTGATTTGGTGATTCTAAATTGCTTATAGTAGCGAGTGTGAATGTGTGTATCTATGTGTGGCCATGGTTTTAGACTGTCGGAAGAAATGCAGAAAGAGTACCCAAAGAAAACTTACACAAATGCGGGGAGAACATGCAAACTACTCACAGAAAGAACACCAGCCCGGGAATTGAAATGAGAATGACTTGTTTTCTTCCCCAACTTGAGTCATTGATGTGACATAGCTGCTGCAAAAAGGGGAACATAAAAACAGATGTGTTTTTTTGAAAAGAAAGCTATCACAGATGACAATTTTACCTTCCTGTTCTCATCCATGTGAAATGTAGCTAAAGTCTTTCTCCCTTTTCTATCTTTTTTCCAGTGGGCCTAAACAACAAATACCTGCGACAGCAGCACAGGTTTGCAGAGGATGTAGACTGGTCCTACACAGGTGGGTGTGCCCAGAAACAAGTCCTCGTATTGTCAATATGCTTTCTTTGTCTCGACTTCATGTGCTGTAACTGGGCAAAACTCAGCGGTAATTGTAACTCTGCCTCGTTCTCTAAAAATGGAAGTGGATATGGTGGAGGATCTAATGTCCCTGATTGAGAAGGATAAAGCTGGATCTGTGTCATCCCAGTATCTGACTACTAAATGAAATTCAGGATCACATGGCATTCACAACAGACAAGCGGTTCCCAAGAGGGGGGTTGTGTTATGCTTTCACTCCAGGTTCTCCGGTTTCTTTCCACAGCCCAAAAACATGTGTTAGAATGAATGGTTATTCTAAATTATCCATAGGAGTGAGAGTGTGGCCCTATAAGACTTAACCTATAAACATCATGATAATGCAGTCCCACAGTCTTGTGTAGTCACGAGATCTATATTTTCAAAAATTAAGGAACAGAGGATTCACAGAAAGAAATATGGGAGATTGCCTTATCCAAAGTTTCTTACTCTTATCTTACTTATTTTACTGACAGGGGCACTGCAATGGCAGCATGGTGAGGCTGGGAATTTAAACCATGACTGAGATACTCTGGACCAGAAATTTTTTCTACATTGTCAATTTAATGAACTAAAGGAGTCAGTTTTATGGAGAAGTAACAAAATAGAAAAATAGAAAAACAGACAAAATATTATCTAACAATATACATCATACGGCAGGGCACAGTTATTGTTACAAATCTTGAATTGAATTTCTACTATTTAATTTAGGGCAGCACAGTGGCTTAGTAACCCAGCCATTAGGGTTGCACAAGCCAGTGCATTCTTAGTGCCGGTCCCAAGCCCGGATAAATGGGGAGGGTT
>JAOTRA010075492.1:0-13572 GCA_026260255.1 Pseudolaguvia tuberculata | reverse complement strand
ACACACACACACACACACACACACACACACACACACACACACACACACACACACACACACACACACACACACAGACCTAAAAATCACCAATCAACAAATGTTTTTGGTCTGTGGGGGAAAACTGGAATACCGGGAGAAAACCCATGCAAGCGCGAGGAGAATATGCAAACTCTGCACAAAAAGAACACGTTAACAACTACGCCAACGTGCTGCCCGTAATAATAATAATAATAATAATAATAATAATAATAATAATAACAGTAGATTATTTAAAAGAAACTTTACTTCCCCTAACAACTAACTGCATAGGTGGTATTTAAAGAGACTTTACCTGCCCAAGAAGCCACTCTGCCCCCTGCAGTGCCGTCTGAGAGGAATGAGCTGATGTAAAAGGTTCAACATAGGAGCGTGTGCTCTTAGACACTGCTGCAGGTTTACTAAAACCAACGCCAATGTTAGACAATAAATCCTTTGTTCCATTAGCACGTAATCGAATAGACATATTAACCCCACGTGGGTGTGTACCTGGTGTGAGGTTTGCGGATGGGGATGTCGTAGCCTCTGACGATGTTCAGCAGCAGTTTGATGTCCCCATCTGAAAGGTTCTGTGCAGTCACTTTCTTCCTTTCTTTTCTACAAGGTTTCAGAGGACGCTTCGGTTCGGCCAGCTTAAACAGGTTCAGGCCTAAAATTCTGGAGTAAAATCAAGTTTGGTTTTACAGTGATTAATAGGATCAAAGGGTCAATCTGGAGGATGTGCTGTGCATACAAATCACAATTTTAGCATTTCTAATTAATATAGTAATAATTTTTAAAAATAAAAAGGAGCGGATATGTGATTACCCGATGCTGGGTACTTCCTCTTCTATAATCACATCAGACAGAACATAATAATGCTTTGCTATGAGGAAGCGATTCATGACCGACTCTCTCACCTGAAAGGCGAAGACAAAGACGGATGTTGGCTGAACAAGAAGAACCACTTCCATACAAAACACACTTCCTGAAAAAACCCCAACGTGAAGCTTGGATACCCAATTGTCCCCTAATAGCAACCATCACTAGTGAATCAACACTTTTAAACCAATCAGAATGCAGAATTTAACCCTCACTTTCTTTAAATATTCGGCCACCAGGGATCTGTGCGTGTCCATGTGCTCTTTGGTGTCGACCAGCTCTCCTTTCTTCAGCCTGCGCTCATAATCCTGACATTTTCAACAAAGTAAAGATTGTGAATGTAGAGTTACTTCACAGTAGCTTTCATCTGATAACGCTTTCACACTAGTTATAAACTGAACCTCGAACACTTTCTCTGAGATCTCCCGCTCGACTGAAGGCACAGATTTTAGATGCCGGAATTCGGGCACCTCCTGGCTTCTCAACCTGAGCAGACGAAAGCGTCGTGAACGCTCAAACTCCTCATCGGACAGGAAGTTAAACTCCTCCTGCAACTGCTCCGGTCGGAAATACTCCGGAACGTTTAATTCTCCTCCGCTCGCCACCTGCGGAGTGGTGTTATGTGGTGTGTGTGTGTGTGTGAGAAAGAACTGATTAATGTCTTGAAAATAATATCTTTGCATAAATACCCCCCCCCCCCCCTAATATTTTTACACTGCCATAGAAACCAGTCAGTCAATCGAATCAGATTGGATCTAACGTGGGGTTGGTTATGGTGTGAGCTCACGCACCGACAGCAGCTGCATTATGGAGGAGTTGTTAGGGTCGTTGGGGTCAAGGCGAGATTCCGCTGCCCATTTGCCCAGCTTCTTCATGTCGTTTAATCCAGAAGCCCCGATGCATGCTATGGGGTCCATCTGCCTCAGAACACTACAGAGAGAGAGAAATTTTGGTATTGCCTTATTGACTTTCCCTCTTGTTCTGGTTGCTATGGTGATGTGAATGATTTATAATATACTAATCTACCATTGCCCTACAGTAAAGACTATCCCAAACTCTGGAACATGGAGTCTTGCAGTTCTAGACCGACTCTATAGGCCTCTCACCTATGTAAACCTGCACCGGGTTGACCACAGGGTGGAGCGAGGGGTAAGTAATCCTCTCCCACAGCCCAGGACACACAGCAGGAAAGTTTCCCAGAAGTCAGTAGTGTCTGTCTGTTGCTCCCGTCGGCGTTGAAGGAGAACGAAACGTCTGACATGACATGGTGTAACATGATTAGCAGCTTACAGAACATTTGTGTGTACGTGTGTGTGTGTGTGTGTGTATGTGTGTGTGTGCAGGCGTATTTACCACTGCCAACACCCTCATGGTTAAATGCGACCCTTTGGTTGCTGCTGAACTCCATCTCTTCGAGTGAGGCATTACTTGTAAGGATAGAAGCTTCCGGAACAGGTGCACACACCTCCGCCAGCAGACTGGTTGTTGTGCCAGCGCTCTCGTATATCTAACATACAAATCATAAATTAAATGAAACACACACACACACACACACACACACACACACACACACACACACACACATACACATACACATACACATACACATACACATACACATACACATACACATACACATACACATACACACAGATGGGGGGTGTTGTGGTCCTTTTAAAACTCTGTACCTGTAGTTTAATGCTCTCGGGCCAGTTGACAATTTTCAGGTTGAACACTTGACCGAAATGAACGCGGAAGTCCATGCTGAGCGAGCGGCTGACGGTTCTGGAAACTTCTTTACCATTGTACAGCACTTTGATGAAAAGTGACCGCTTTGCTACGTCCTCCCTCCTTGCAAACTCGCCACTGGAAACACAATGAGAAACATAAAAACAAAGCTGGTGGAACAGTAGCATCTCAAGACAAGTTTCTGCCATGAGGACGACCAGAGAGGAAATTACCAGTAGAAATAATATTTACATTTAGGTAGACATGTGATTCTGTATTTACAGAGGTGTGCGTGTGTGTGTGTGTTGTGTGATGTCGCTGTTTACCGTGGACACTGCTCGTTAGGAGTGACCGGACAGGAAACGGTGAGTTCTGGCACCAGGATAGGTTCTCCAGGTTTCCTGCGGATTTTGGCAGCTTTCTCTCGAACCTGCTGCTCCAAGAACGTCATGTCAGATTTCTCTGGAGGTTCTGGTTTCACTCTCATCTCTTCCAAATCTTCATCACTCTGATTCTCCTCCTCTTTTACTTCCTCCTCGTCAGACTGAGGTCTCCTTTTTTGCTTCTTCTTTGTGGCTTTCTAAAAGTGACCATTAAAACTGTCTTACTTACACAAAAACACATTCAGTCGAGATGGCATTGAAGTCTTTCACTTACCCGTTTCCTCCTCCAGGATCTCCATTCCTCCAAATGTCTCCGGTACTCCAGCGTTTTTCTCTCATGCTCCTCCGCATCTTCAATCTGCAGCTCAGCCAACTCAGCTAAGATCTCAGCTTCGTGCTCTTGTGCGTCCTGTCCTCTCTCCACTTCCTCTCTGAGGAGCCGAGGAACAAAAAATGAGAATGAGGAAAAGCATCAAATAAAAAGGATTGCATATGAAAATTAAATTTTATCTCAATAATTGTTGAAACATTCAATCGAGAATGTCGTATCTGTAGTTTTTATATGTGATGTTCAGTGCTGATTGTGCTTACTGTGAGGTTTTAGATGTAGTATACTGAAAATACTCAACATTTTTAGTATTGCATTTCTGTATAATTACTATTAACAAGTTTAAATAATATATATAATTTTTAAATGACAAAACCCAGGTCATTTCATGTACTCTTGGGGACCCCCTAGTGGCCATTAGGATCCAAGACAGCCGGTTAGTTTCTTTATGCTTTTGGGTTTGCTTATGTTTTTGGGTTCCAGCGGTCAATATATAGCATTATTGCTCTCTAGATGTCTACAGATTAAATCTCAGCTGCTGATACTGCCCCCTTTCTGTCTCCTGTCAGTCTGAATGATATTTAGTGTGATGTTTCAGGTGAAAGGTTATTGAGATACACACTTCCTGAGGTAGAGTTTGTAGGCTGTGTTGATGAAGCCTTGAAATTCCCGCAGTGATTTCAGTTCTTTCCACATTTTGATTATGCTCTTCAACAGAGTTCGGTCCTTCTCCTGCTCCAGGTCGCGGAGCCGACGGGTGTGTCTGATGGGCGAAACCAATATTCAGAGCAGTCTATTATGGTGCTTTTTTTTCAAACAATTGTTTTTCAGAATAAAATATGATATAGAGGAACATATATGACCGTGTCCTAATACCCGCAATTGCACCCTTGAAGTGTGTGTTGCTTCTGTAGAGTGCACTTGTTCCCTTTGGACTTATCAACTAAATTGTGTACTTACAAAATACCATAGGGCAATACCTAGTGTGGGTATTGGGACAGGGCCTAGATGTATCAATTTAGCTTACTTTACTTCCTGTTTGTACTCCATGATCCTTTGCTGACTCAGTAGACTGAAGCCCTCACCGTGATGAAGCTCCAGCATGTTGTGAATAGCGTTTCTCAGTGCTTTTAACTTGAATCACACATGGAATAAAATTTCTTGCAGAAGAGGATGTACACTATATTGACTAAGCAGTGTTAAAACAGTTTCATTTTACCTTATCCGTCAGGAGACGAGTGAGGTCTTTGTGGCGTCTGCTGAGGTACTGGTCATAAAGCTGGACTAGCCTAACTCCCAGTACATGCTCCCTGCTGAATAAAGGATGATGGGAGAATATGAGCCCAGATACGTCGACATCCAGCTGGTAGTCCCCATCTGGGTCTCCGACTCCCACCATGTAGCGGTGAACATGCTTGGATTTTAGCGCCTGCACAGAAAATTATTAATGCATGAATCAACAGTTTTTACGATTATTTTAACAATATAAACAGCTTTTTATTATAGTACCTTTCTGTAGACAGTTTGCAATGCCGGGTCAAGCTCCTCCTCCAGACGATAAAGGGGAGGTCTCGATGAGGACTCTTTAATCGGATCAGGGAGAGCCAGGATCCGCCCATCATCACCAAACCACTTCCTACCCTGAGTTGGCAGAAAAGGCCATCATGTTGTTATGGGAATTGACGAACGCTTAACAACTAGGAAGTTAAACATCCACATTTGGTTCCGTTCTCAAAAGCAGCATTGAATGAAGTTTTCACTTCCTGTTTCTTTATTTTATGAATGAAACAGCACCGAAGATACCTGATCTTGCTGCACAATGCGATTTTCCAGAATGTTCTGATTGGTCGTGGAGACGTATGGCCTCTCCCCTACGTAAAGCCCCTCCTCTTCCAGGTAACGAGGACGCACGTTCTCCGGCAGCTTACACGCAGCGGGTACTGACAATCAAATGGGTTATTTATTGATTACATTCTATTTATGTTGATTCCAATAACCTGCAGTATATGATGACATAAGCAGCTGCACAATCTATACATGTCTACTGTATATACACAACGCAGGGGCTGTACCGGGTCTCATACTGGGGATGAATAGAAGCTCGTTTTCTTTTTGAGTGTCAAACTCAATGTACTCTGCTTTCTTCACTTCCAGGAAGTCCTCTGCTGACTGAATAACGAACAGATCCTCTTCCTCGTCTCTGCTTAGAGGGTCATCATCATCCTGTAACACAAGAATTACATAATCCGTTCGTGTCATTAGTCTGAGCATTAACATCACAACCACATCAGCAGCAGTGATGGGACATAATTTCTGATACTCTACATGTTTCACCCTCTCTCTCAGCTCCTCCTCTCCTTCATGCTCGTCCCCTACATGACTCTCCTCTTCTGCTCCATCCTCCTCCTCCTCCTCCTCTTCTTCTTCTTCTTCTTCCTGTCCTTTTTTATCTTTCCGTTTCCTCAATTTTGCCCTTGTTCCCACATTAGGTGGATGTTCTTCGACTTCAGGTTCAGCATCAAAGTTGAAGGTGAAGAAGTTATATGCTTCCTCAGCACTGGGTAAAACCCTTTCAGGCTGGAAGTAAGGGATGAAGAAGGATCATTACATTTTACTCATGCTAAACAGACCATTTTTTAATATTTAATAACATAAGTATTTAAATTAAAATATTAGATTTGTTTATAATGTTGTGAACTGAAAAATGTAATAATAATAGATTTTAGTTTATTACAGAAATTGACAATAAAATGCTTTACTTTATAACAGCTTTGAATTTTATACAACATGATTTAATCCTCACGTTTTTGTCTTTAGTGACCCGTCTGGCTGCGTCCCGGAATTTTACCCTGGCGCTGGTGGAGGTCTCACCCTGGCCGAGAATGTCATCTGACTGTAGGGTCGAAATATCACATATTATATTGGGTGAATTGGATTAAAGTAACTGGTGATTCTTTTTAAAGTTAACAGATGTACTTCTGGTTCGAATCTGGTCAGCGTTACTCTGTCTCTGAGGCTCTTCAGACGACTGGCGGGTTCCACGGAGGCCTCCTGCTCCAACAGACTCGCAGCTTTGGACTGAAAGAGTGGACACGATACACACATACTATTAATATTAATAATCTTGATAAAATAATAATCTTCAGATCCCTTTTCATAAAACCTAAATTTTATTAGTGAACGGCCGGATGACAGACTTAAAATAAAGATATAAATTGGACCATCCTCCTGGAGTTTCAGTTACGCATTTTGGCTCGAGTAATCTCACCCTGGCCTCTCTCAGCTTCTCCTTCATACGCTGCCTCACCGAGCTTTCAGACAGACTGGAGTCAGCCCTCGAATCCGGGAGAGGAGGAAGGTCTGAGATATTAGAGAGTGTAGGTGGAAAGGAGAGAGTGAAAGACGAACATCTTATGAAATTATAAACAATTCTAAAGCGTTGACTACCATATGATTTTGATTCACACGAATTCGAGGAGTCAAATATGATATGATTCTCATTTATGGGTCTAATACGACTGGTGGGTTAGCGGTTAAGGTGTTTAGGTTAAGGTCATTAAAGATGATTAGATAAAGATTCACATGAGTAAAATCCTAATCCAGTCGTTCACCTCTGCGTGTTCGCTCTGAGCAATCTCCTCCTGCCCACATGTCTTCAACGTGCTCCTCTTGCAGCCGCTGCACCACCATCACCACATCCTCTACCACCTTGTCCTCTGGAGGAACCTCCACAGTTCTCTCTCTTAACATCTTAGAAACAAGAAAAGAAGAACACTTCTGTCATTAAATTTCATGAAGTTGTTGGATAAAACATCATGGGTTCTATTCTTAGCACCACCGTTGTATCACTGCTAAGCAGGCACCTTAAGTGCCTAAGTGCTAAGTTGTGTTTTTAAAAAATAGAGGACATTTTGAAGTCTACTGTCAAACCTTTTTTTTCTTCTTCATTCTCTGTGCTTTCAGTGAGTGCCGCAGGGTTTCTCCTGGGTCCTCCTCTCTGACTGCCAACTCCTGGATGAGTACAACAAACAATAAAATGCAAAATTACAGCAGACATAGTGTCTAAAGAACATTACGCAGTGTCCATCAAATGTGTGTTTAAAATCTATCCAACTTCCGGTTAAAGTCTGTGGCTCCGGCCAAAAGCACATACATTCATTTTATATAGTGTTGTGAGACAGGTAGTATGTTTGTATACTTAGAAAGCAAATTACAGCATCGAAAAAAATTCTCAGTGGATCTATTACTCTATCCAGAGGAAGGGGTGGATAGATTTTAGGTACTTTAGAAAAAATACGGTTCACGGTAATTTCATTTCAATTGGTTATCATTCTACACACTTTGATTCCGCGCTGCTGTGTCATGTGTCACGTGTCAAAATCAAAATGCCAGTCGTGGTACGTTGTACTGCAAGTAACTGTACTACATAAATCCTACTTTTTTCATGGCTGGTGAGTAGGTTTGTACAGCAAAGAATAAAGTAGGCATGGTGGACAAGCTCATGTGAAGTTAGAAGAAGGATCCAGATGCTGAAACTGGAAACTAAGAAGAAAAGAAAAAGAACAGACCTGCACCAAGGTGGGATCGGTGTCCTTAGTGGTGTCGGAGTCGGAATGAACCAAAGCCTAGCGAGAGAGCACACAGCATGGATGGGTATGTTAGTGTGTGTGTTTGTGCTTTCTATACTCAGCTCAGTGAGCATGTTATGGCATGCTTTCTACCACTCCACATGTTCACCTCAGACAAAACACTCGTTCAAACAAGTCTGACTCAAACTACAGATTCACTTTTTTTATTTTTAATTATTAGAAAGTATTTCTTAGCAATAAGAAGATCAGATGAGATTCCAGACCTGTGTGTCATCCTTCACTTTCACCAGAGACTCCTGAAGCGCTCGCCGTTTTTTGCGCAGTTTTCCACGGATTTCGCTGTGTGGAAAAAAAAGTTGGAATGTTTTTGTCAAATTTAACTCGATTCTATTAACAAAATTTCACATATACACAAACATTATAATAACCCGCTTATTGCCTAAATCAGGGTCACAAGGGACTGCTGGAGTCTATCCTCGCACACATCTGGCAAAAGACAGGGGTACACCCTGGCAGATCGCCAGTCCATCGCAGAGCCACACATAGATGAACAACCACTCACACACACATTCACTTCTATGGCCAATTTAGAATCACCAATTGACCTAATGTAAATTAGGGAATCAAACCCAGGCCCTTCTTGTTGTGAGGCGACCGTGCTAACCACTATACCACAGCACCACCCTTTGTGGTTTAAAGTAATTTAAATGTTGCACAACAAGCGTCAAGTTGAATGGTAGACATGGGTTTAAGCCCCAGGGCTGCCAAGTTGGGTTCCTGAGCAAGATACTTAACCCTTCCTGCTCCAGGGGTGCAGTACCATAGCTATACCTGCAATCTGACCCCCAACCTTCCAAGATTATGTACTGTATGTGAGAAATAAAATTAGAATTTGGTAGCATTAACAACAAACCCTTCGTGGTGCCATCTAGATTCTAGTTGGTGTGTAACACATTTTTTAAATTTACATAATTTGTGCTTTATTTAAGCACAGAACAGTGCAATTCCCTTCAGGCTTCAGGCTCAACCTTAAGCTCGACCTCTACCATGTTCTATGATGTTCTACAATGTTCTACCATGCCCTTGTAGGATTGTGTTGGGTTCTACGGTTTCCCACCAGCTTAAAAACTTCACATCTTTCTGTGCAGAGTTTGCATGTTCTCCCCGTGTTTGCGTGGGTTTCCTCCTGGTACTCCAGTTTCCTGAGTCAAAATTGCATGTGACTGTATGTGTGGCCCTGCGATGGACTGGAGAACTGTCCATGTTCTTCCCATGCCTCTTGCACTTTGTGCGCTGGGAAAGGTTCTAATGGACCCTATGACCCCGAATTAGGGAATAAGCCGGTAAGAAGATGAATGAATGAACTGAGCAATTAGGGGCCATGCTCAGGGGTCAACACTGGTGGCTTGGGGATGTATGGAATCGAACCCCCGATAGGCCAGTTAGCAGCACATCATTTTAAGCACCGAACCACCACTTCCCAGAAGTTTCCAATAAAGCGATACTGAATAATGTGACGATGACGATTTTTTTTTGCGGAGTATCGACAGGAAATGATTACCTGGAAGTTGACATGATGACGTAGACCGGAAGGAAGACAGACATTCGTGTATTAAACTTTAATAAAGTAAAAAAAAAAGCTTGATTGACAGACGGATCCATCCTTTATTGTACTGTTTTATAAGAAGAAAAGAAACATTTAAACAGTCGATAAATTATAAACCTATATAAAAGCTGGTTTTATTATTAATAATAATAGTGAATTGTCCTTTCATAACACTACAATAACACCACAAACACTGAGCAGATGCTTTCGGATACATTTAAAATATATTCAATTAAATAGAAAACAAGTTCAAGGGTTTTTTTAGACACAATTTTTTAAAATATATTTATAGTTTAATAAAAAGCTCAGAAATCGTCTTACCGCCATCGTTTATCTACGCTGCTTGGTAACGGAGAGAAACTACGGCGCAACCAAAACCCTGAGAGCAGCGCAACCGACCGTGTTGATAATGGAGGAGGAACCAAACGTTTTGATTTGATAGATTTCATGACGTAATCGAGGGTGAACAGCGTACTGATTGGTTTGTTCTACGGCAAAGCAAAAACACCGATTTTTCGTTTTTGTTGGTTAATTTTTGGGAACGGGGTTTACTGGAAATATGCCATTATATAAAACATGTCATTATATACATCAAGAGTCAGCATCATCATGAACCTTTTGTCTGGGAGGGTTTACTAGTCCGTACAGATGTATTTGACATTTATTTGTACAATACAACACGTTTCTTTGTTCAAAACACAATAGCCAGTCATTAAGACATTTGTTTATTCATTTATTAACCTACTTATTCCCTAATTCAGGGTCCCAGGGGTTTGCTGGAGCCTATGCAGGGGTACACCATGGACAGGTCGCCAAATGATCTCAGGGCCACAGATAGATGAACAACCCCAAAAACACAAACTTACTCCTATGGGCAATTTGGACTCACCGATCAACCCAATAGACATGTTTTTGGACTGTGCGAGGAAACCAGAGTACAGTGAAAACATGCAAACACAGACAGATGCTTGGCCGGGAATCGAACCTGAGACCTTCTTGATGTGAGGCAACCGTGTCGTGGACCGACGTCCAACCCTAGACTTGCTACACACCGATCTATGAAATAAGCTAAGTTCAGTGGGCATCTGTTTAGATTAAAAATATATTTACAATTTACACACTTCGCCGTGTACAATGCATTTAAACCATACAAAGATCTAAAAATAGTCCTCTGAGAGTGTATCCAGATAACTAGTATCTGCATAGAGTAGAAACCCAGAAAAGAGACTATCTGCCCAGCTTGGGTCGGAAAACAGGCCATTTTGGTCCTTGAAGAAGATCTCCAGCCACACTTCATCCTCTGGGTTGAGAAATATTATAGTCGAGCCGGAAGCAACATCGTGGTTCCCTGTGTTGGCGTCATATGTCTTGATTCGGTACTTTCCGTTCTGCACTAAGCCGATGGCTAAGTGCTTATTGGCTAGAGTGATGTCATAGGAGAAGTAATAGATGCCAGGATATGCACAAATGAATTTGCCTGTTTGTGGGTTGTAATGGTCCCCTTCATTAAAAATGACTTTGTTGAATTTGATTGGCGTTTTCTCGGCCGGGTAGCTGCTGGTAATAGACACAGAAAAGGCTACCTTAGGCACCAGGCTGCCACAGAGACACTTGCCTGGCAAACCTCTTGGACCCCTATGGCCCTTTTCTCCTCTCATTCCTGGGTGCCCTTGGGGTCCCGAAGGTCCAATGTCTCCACTTTCACCATCTGGACCTCGCTTACCCATCGGCCCTCTTTCTCCACGCTCACCAATTTTGCCAGTTGGCCCAACTTTTCCTTTCATTCCTGTAAAGGTCAAAAACAGGGCAATAACAAGCATCTAGATCCATTTTTATACTTTATCTGTTTGCTCTCTGATTGTAAAAAATTAAATGCAAATGAGTTAAACATGGACGACGTTGGATTGGTGCACTCGTGAATCAACGGATGTCATAGAAGTGGACAGGTTGGACACATAGGGAACAAGTGTAAAAAGGTTCTAGATTAGTACGACATCGATAAAAAAAAATCCTTTCCTAACTCCATCTGTAGAGGAAACTGGAAAGAATTCAAACAAAAGAAATCTTCGGAATTTGAAGGCAAACATTTCAATCATTTTCTTACTGAAATATCTGCCAGATTTAATCAATGGGGAGAAATTTATTTGCCATTCTGCTGCATTAGAGTTCATACCCGTATCTCCTTTCTCTCCTTTTTCTCCTTTTCGACCGTCCCTTCCGTCTCTTCCTGGAATTCCAACGTGACCTTCGACTCCTAAAGCCCCAGAAGGTCCCGGTTTCCCTGGTGGACCAGGTGGACCTTGAACACTGCAGATAAATCGTGGTGAAGTTGTCTTTGCTTTGGCCAACAACAGCTGACCGACAACACACTGGCACAGACACATGAGGCCCACAATCGCTCGCATTTTCAGACCTAGAAAGGACACAGACATGTCTTGGATCCACACATCTTAATAGCAGGGTTTTGTTTGTTATCAAGGTGTAAATGGATTGTGCCAAAACGAATTATTTGCTCTAAACAGTTTTTGCTTTCTAAAAGTGATCATCCACAGAAAGTTCCATCAAATTCCACAAAGAAATCCCACTCATTCCTGCTTGTTCCCCAAAGGAATTCCAACCAGTCCCACTCATTCCTACAGGATGATCCAACAATCCGGCTGTTTGCCAAAGGAATTTCAGTTAATTCCCCCCCCCCCCACACACACACACTCTCAGCGACATGGTAATCATAACTTAGATAATCAGTTCTGTTCTCAAATCATTCTAGGATTAACACTCATCTGGTGCAAACAATCTCAGTCATATTTCTCACTTGTTCTCTCTCTCTCTCCGCTTTCATAACAAACTCAGTTAGGAAAAGAACAGGATTACACATCAAATTTGGCCAGCCATGCACCAAGGCCAGATGTGTGTTCACTAGGGTAGAATGATGTGTGCTGGAACTTGAGCCTTTAAAATGCAAACACACACATATAAACACACCCAAAAACAGGCTCTAGGTTTGTCTAGGACCCATTCTCTGGTCTGCTTTTGCAGAATCCAAGACTTGGCAGTTGAAAAGAGTCTGATTTACAATTTAATGGGTTTATGTGTGTAACAAGCCTGTTATTTTTTCCAGCAAGTCATTGGCAGTGTGTAATTTCACTGAGGTCACAGGATGTTTGATGGACATAAGTTTTGATGTTAGCTCCTAAACTATATTGTAGTGAACATGAAACGACAGTGAAAACATGAAATCACCATGGCCTGAACTGCTGTAAAGCCAGGAATTTTTCTTGGATATTATAAATCAAAATATGAGTCATAAACTCGAGGTTAAAGCTAGCGAAACCCTTGCTAGCAATTAGCAAGGAAGGGTTGGGTACCCTACCAGACCAAACATAATTACATTGCTGCTAATAAAACAGGTCACTGAACGCCCCCAAAGTGCATGGGTACCTAGAATCATTAAACGCCCCTCGCTCTTCATCGTCGCCGCTAGTACTGCTTGATTGGTTTGTAATTACAGCTTTAACCACTTGGGGTTCTGTAACTTTGTGCAGGATCATATCCGACTGGATCAGAAACCAACAATATGATGTCATTTTAGACGAATTCACAAAAAATCCTTGCTGATGAAGTTCCATGAAGCGATGATGAAGAGAACCTGTCTTTATTCATATTAAAGTCCAAACATTGACAGGACTCTTCAGATAGTAGTATATATATTTTTTGATACTAGCTGTAACCATACTACATATGGTTGGGAAGTGGTAGCCTAGTGGTTAAGGTGTTGGACTAGTACCAGGAAGACTGGGGTTCAATTCCCACCTCCACCAAGTAACCACCTTGGGCTCTTGAGCAAGGCCCATAACCCACAATTGCTCAAGACCAAATGTAAATAACTCAGGATAAGAGCATCTGCCAAACAGTAACTGTGTATAGAACAGGTTAGTATTTGACAGTCGGGATTTAACATATTTAACCTAAATCATTTAAATTAGCAGTGATAAAACCTCTAATTAAGAAACCTGACCTTGACCCGAGTAAGGTGTCAAATTA
>JAOTRA010075470.1:0-13579 GCA_026260255.1 Pseudolaguvia tuberculata | reverse complement strand
AGGGAACCAAAGGGGACTCTGAGGGAACCAAAGGGGACTCTGAGGGAACCAAAGGGGACTCTGAGGGAACCAAAGGGGACTCTGAGGGAACCAAAGGGACCAAAGGGGACTCTGAGGGAACCAAAGGGACCAAAGGGGACTCTGAAAGGACAGAAAGAGACTCTGAGGGTACCAAGGGGACAGAAAGGGACCCTGGAAGAGCAGAGAGGGACCCTGGAAGAGCAGAGAGGGACCCTGGAAGAGCAGAGAGGGACCCTTGAGGAGCAGAGAGAGGCACAAATGAACACACTTGGAACTTAATAGGACACATGCGGGACTCAATAGGACACACGGGGGACACAAAAGGAACAGGTATTGTACACAACAGTTCTGGTGAAAATGCCGAAGAAGTCTGTGCTGGAGATGCAGGAAATGATGGAGACACAGACGTGGATGGAGACTCTGGTGCAGATGATCGAGAAGATGAAGGTGAGGGCGAAGACGCTGAGGGGGACGAAGAAGCTGAGGAAGATGAAGAAGCTGAGGAAGACGAAGAAGCTGAGGAAGACGAAGAAGCTGAGGAAGACGAAGATGCAGAGGCCTCAGGCATAGGCGCATAGGGCTCCGGCGAACAAGCAGAAGGCTCCGACGAACACGCAGAGGGCTCCGGTGAAGCTTTTCTCCATTGATGGTGACTTCAACGATGTGACTTCCTCCTCAGTGTCGGGGGTAAACGCCTTCAGTAGCTGGGAGAGAAGGAAGTCATCATCCCCACTGAGACGTGGGTTAACGTCCCAGGCCGCAGCCACCGCGTCCAGCACTTTCCCTTCTAAACGTAAGCTAATGAACGCACACTTCTTGCAAGATGAAGAATAGGCGTTAGGGTGACTCAAAAAATAATTGCGACACTGGGCCACGAACTCAGGACATTTAACGGGATCACCATTAAATCTCTCCGGAATTTCTGCAGGCAAAGGCGGGGCTAACGAGTGCACAGGCAGTGGGGCTAGCCTGGGGGGCTAGCGCCGAGAGCATGCCCCACTGCGCGAGTACCACTGAATCCTTAGCTGGCAAGTTATTCTGTAAGACACGTCTCATAGTCGGATCCATATTGCAGTTATCCGTTTATTAATTAATATAAATAAGAACTGAAACCAAAACAAACACGGGAATGCACACGCGGGAAAAACTTCTGCAACGAAACAAAACATAAGCTAAGATGCACTGACTAAACAAACTTTAATGTCCTCAGCGGGAACCACAGTACTTATCTTTAGTTGAATGTTCATAAACACAGTTCAGAGTAGTTTAAAGCGCGTTGCTCGTGTAGTGGCTGAAGTCTGTACAGAAAACAATAACTCGCCACACGCATATCGGCGTGTCGCTTTAAATAATGAGTCATCGCCCTGGAGCCATTTTGTTTCCAGGACGACGACGCTACGGAAAGGGGGCGTGGCAAAGACAGGTTCCTAATAGTTTGACACACTTACATCTAATTAGTTTTGATGATGTTTTTCAGTGATTGTTTGAGACCTTAGCTGTTCTTGAGCTGGAGTTAGGTAATATAGCAAATATGCCAACTTGGTGTCACATATAAATATAACCATTCCTAATCCATAGGGTTCAATATGATGTCGGTCCACCCTTTGCAGCTATAAAAGTTTCCACTCTTCTGGGAAATTTTCTACAAGTTTTATGGGAAGTGTGTTTGTAAGAATTTTTAACTAATCTTTCAGAAGCACATTTGTAAGGATGCACACTGACATTGGGCAAGAAGGCCTGGCTCACAGCCTCCACTCTAATTCATCCCAAAGGTGTTATCGAGTTGAGGTCATAATAATCTCCCCTCCATAAATCTTTACACTTGGCATAATTCCCAATTGTCAGATAAGTACTGTTTTTCTGTCAACCATCAAACACAAACTTATTCATCAGATCGCCATTTGTCTCTCCAGAGAACGTGTCTCCACTGCTTTAGAGTCCAGTGGTGGCGTGCTTTACTCCACTGCATCCGATGCTTTTTACTGCATTTTATTTTATGGCTTGGATGCAGCTGCTCGGCCATGGAAACCCATTCCATAAAGATCCTTGCGCACTGGTCTTTAGCTAATCTGTAGGTCACATGAAGTTTGGAGATCTCAAGCAATTGACGCTGCAGAAACCGCTGACCTCTTTGCATTATGCACCACAGCATCCGCTGACCCCTTTGAATCAACCATATGTATCTTATTCCAAATCAGCTGTCAGTTAACTGTACCCTCGCCTATCGCCCTCTGTGTGTTGGGATAAGTGCAGCAGATCCCCGTGACTCCGAATTCGGGAATATGCAGGTAATGAGATGAATAAATGAATGAATGAATAAGAGCAACCCATTTTTTCACAAATGTTTGTAAAAGTCTGCACGTCTTGGTGCTTCGTTTTATACACCTGTGGTCAAGGAAGTGATCGGAACACCGATTATTTGAAAGGGTGAGCATTTTCTTTTACAAACATTTGGGAAAAAATGGATTGCTCTCATTTGTTCAGTGAATTCCAGCTTTGTCAATATAGTAATAATGACTGTAACAGGGAAAAACTATAGGGTAAAGTATAGAAGAAACCAGACTTGTTTGGGAGAATGTCAGTTTGTTAAAGTTAATGGTTTATTGGTTCAACGTTCAGTGTAGCAGAGTGAGTCCAAATTCATCCTCAATTATACTCAAATTTGAGGAAGGGGGGGGCTTGTCACTGGAAGATCAGCATTTTTAAACCAGAGAGAGAGAGAGAGAGAGTGTATTTGGGGGGCTGCAGCAAGACTAGCAATGGTGAAAAATGATGATCCAGAAGGTAGCACAAACATAAGGGATCACTAGGATAAGACACCCACACCATAGTCAACAAACCTGAGTGAATGTGAAGAGTGTGGAATACACCAAAAATGTTTAAATGTTTTGCATTTTGTTTTATAATAACATTTTCCTCATGTTGGGACAGATACTCAGCTTTTACTACATCTTTTCCCCATTTTTTCACCACATTTTTCCTCATTGTATATGCATATAGAGACCACACATTAAAAACAAACATCATAAGCAATTAGTGTAGTGTAGGTGTTGCATTAATTTTTTTCCACGTGTGTAAATGATGTCTCATGCTCCCAGAATCACTGAATCACTCTTTCACAATTTGAGCCGATGAATTCTGGCATTGTCATCTTGGGTAGTCAGCTGACCTCACTTTTTGCAGAAACTCGTACCTATTTGCTTAGTTAAATCAAGGTGGCAACTTTTTTTGGCCGGGCAGTGTACATATATAAGTAATTGAGAGAATTATTTAAAGATAGAGTAGAGAAAGAAACAACAAATTAAAGTATACCTGCTTTACACCACCAGTAGGCGGCAACAGACAGCATAACTAACTCAACACACTTTTCCTCTATTGTACGTTTGTAAACTGCGTCACATTGCGGAAGTCGCATGTAACCCTTCGGTTGTTGTTATCGAGTTGCTGTCAATGACCGAAGCTTAATGATGGTAAAATTAGGCTTTTTATATCGTATATTTGGTTCTAATGCCGCCGGTGTACAAGACGTTACGCGAACTATATCGACACATAATTAAACAAGGTGGTAATATTAAACAATATGTATGTCCTTTTAACAACTAAAAAGGCAAATTAAAAGGATGACCTCTGTGTAACCGTTAGTCTCTCACAGAGTCAGTACAGGCGGCAGCATGGACAGATTTATAGTTACACGCTCTAAATACATTTATGTGTAATGATTTTAATGTTGTTTAGGCGAAATATCTGGCTCAGGTGGTAATGATGGGTGTGCAGGTGGTCGGACGGGCTTTTGCGCGCGCTTTACGACAAGAGTTTGCAGGTAAGCTACAGTAGCGTGTTCGTCAATTCCGCGGTTATAATTGTGTTTGTGTGGCAGGGTGTAATTCTGTTAAAGATTAAATATAACGTTTGGGTAATTTTGGGATTCCTAACATTATTTCTGTCTATATTTCTTCTTTTATGATTAAAGTTTAAAGAGTTCACTTACTATGGGAAAAACCTGTTAAGCTAATAAAACTACATTTAAACCTACAATATAAAGTCATATACAATAATCAGTCCCAGTTCACTGTGTAGAATAGTGTCAAAAGTATTTGACCACCTACCTTGACTCGCATATGAATTTAAGTAACATTCCTAATCCATAGGGTTCAATATGACGGTCACTGCATCCGACGCTTTGCATTGCTCTTGCTGTATGTATGGATGTAGCTGCTCGACCATGGAAACCCATTCCATGCAGCTCTCTACACACTGTTCTTGAGCTAATCTGAAGGCATTGATTGACTGCAGAAAGTTGGTGACCTCGTCGCACTATGCGACTCAGCATCTGCTGACTCCACTCTGTCAGTTTTTGTGGTCCACCACTTCATGGCTTAGTTGCTGTTGTTCCCAAATACTCCCATGTTCTTACAATACATCTGACAGTCATTTGTGGAATATTTAGGAGCAAGGATATCTCACCACTGGATTTAATGCACAGGTGGCATCCTATTACATTTCAACACTGAAATTCATGGTGCTCCCGAGAGCCAACAAGTTTTATACTAATGTTTGTAAAAGCTGTCTGAATGCCTAGGTACTTGATTTTATACACCCATAGCCATGAAAGTGATTGGAACACCTGATTCTACTTATTTGAATGGCTGAATTAATACTTTTGGCAACATAGTGTATTTGGTAGTAGTGCAGTAGTTCTACAGTGTGGACCAGTGCTTGTTCTTGTTTTTTCAGCCAGTCAGGCTGCAGCAGAGGCAAGAGGACAAGCAGGAAAGCAGTCTGCTGCAATTTCTAGTTTCACTGGGATGAGTTTGCAGGAAGCGCAGCAGATTCTTAATGTATCAATACTAAAACCAGAGGAAATCCAAAAGGTATGCCATAAACTTTCTTTATGCAGCCTGTCAAATACCTGTTCAATGGTCTATCATTTTACCAAAGTGACACAATTTTTTGCAGAATTTTGACCATTTGTTCAAAGTAAATGAAAAAGCAGTTGGCGGCTCTTTCTATTTGCAGTCTAAGGTAAAGGTGCATGGAAGTATCAACACATTATTGTGAAATCTATGTAATCATAAATGTTAGAAATTTAAGTATGATTTGTATGGTATTGTTGGAGAATGTTACATGTTGATGTGTAATTAATTATGATCACCAACATCAAGGCTTGAGGGTTCTAAATTCCTATATTTTGTGACACTACACAGTGTGAGGTCTGTGCTAACAAGGTAATGTGTAACCTGGAGCTTTTCAGAAACATATTAATCAATGGCACATACAACACATCTCTCCGATGATGTCTGTTGTTTATAAAAAAAATAGTTTGTATTTTTGCAGGTGGTAAGAGCTAAGGAACGTCTCGATGAAGAGATTGCAATTCAGAAACAAGACGAACCAGAGCAGGAACAGCCACATGCATAACCAATGCTATTCATCTAATTCTTTTTGTTCCTTTATTGTAAAATAACATGCTTATATTATTAAAGTTGTATCCTTTGAGAACTATTATCATGTTTCTATTTAATAGTTTTAAAATATCTCACAATAAAAAGTATGTATTGTAAAATACAAGACTGATTTTCATTAGTTTTGACCAATGTTTGAGGAGGACTCAAAGAGACGTGTTGCAGTCTAATACACAAATAATAAAGAAAAATCTGATGAAATCAAAGAAATGTCTTGTCCAAACAGTATTTCTCAAATTTAGCATAATTTAATAGAAACAATAAATATATGCAAACAATAAAAAGTGCAATTTGTACATTTAAAAGTACAATTTCTAATTACGATTGATGAAGGCAAACTATCCAGGCATCAAATGGGTTTGAGGGATGTTCTGAAGATTACTATTTTAGATCCTCTTCCAGGTTGAGACATGACAGCAAAAGGTATTATTTTTTTAAAAAAAGGTTCTGAGTTGTAGGTTGTGTGTAAATGGAGAAACTATTTGTATAATTTTTTAGCTATGCATTGTGCCTACAATAGGCACTGTGTCAACATAAACTTTGTCACTGTCAGAATTCGAAGCCCACCTCTGAGCAGACACATCAGTTGGGGTGACCGAAGATAAACCAACCTCCTCTATGTTCAAATTCAATTGTCAAAGAAAATAATAAACTTCTTAAAAAAAATTTTAATTATTGAGTCCAAGGTGAGAAGAGCAAAAACTCAAATGTATTGCAGTCAGAAAGCATTCACAGGATCTAAAGAAGGCAATCTTTTCAACAATAAATTATGGAAAGTAAAACAGAATCTTCTACACTTTAAAGTCACATCTGTGCAAAACCTCTACTGCAGGGGTCAGGAACCTATGGCTTGCAAGCCAGGGGTGACTCTTTTGATGATTGCATCTGGCTCGCAGATTTTGGCTTCTCTGATATCTCTGATATAAATATTATCACTTAATCCATCCATCGATTTTCCACTGCTCTTGTCCTGTTCAGGGCTGCAGTTGGCTGCAGGAGCTTTTGTCCATTATTTTAATTGGATGATAATAGCCTACGTTGGCCTTTGCTGGGTAAACAAGTAAACGCTTTCTTTTGAATCAGTTTAAAAATATATTGTATGGCTCACTGAAATAAATTTTAAAATATTATGCTTTTATGGCTCTCTGAGTCAAAAAGGGTCCCGACCCCCGCTCTATTGGGTGTCCAAACTGCGGCCCGCTGGCCACTTGTGCTATTTATTAACCAGCAGTTTCTCAGAGCTACTGATAAGGTGCTTTGATAATCGCTTCGTCTTATTAAATGAGTTTGAAATGTTTTCGAGCACAAAACTACATTTCAGTTTCTGATCTATTCAGTACATTTCTGTTTCTGATCTATACACCCACTTAAAGTCCTTCAGATCTAAACTTGTCTTGTTTTTGTAACATGTACTGGCAAACAACTTGGTCTTCATGGCTGAAGCAACAGCTTCCCCACGTCACGTGAGCTCGTTAAATACCTCCAGCTCAAAGAAAGTTCAAAATTCAATGAAGAACTGGTGGGTTTTTACCTTACAGTCTTTGGCACAACATACTTGTGTGAACAAACATTTTCAAGAATGAAATACGTAAAGAACAATTAGAGAACAAACTTCTCAGGTCACTGTTGATGTTAGGGACATCAAATTTAAAGCCAGAAATGTCTGCTATTTTGGCATCCAGGAAACAGTTTCACCATTACAGATGTTTGCGTATAGTGTATCGAAGTCTCATCTTCTGACCACTTATCTGGGACCGGGTCACGGGGGCAGCAGTCCAAGCAGGGATGCCCAGACATTCCTCTCCCCAGACACTTCCTCCAGCTCTTCCGGGAGAACACAGGCATTCCCATGCCAGCCGAGAGACGTAGTCCCTCCAGCGAGTCCTGGGTCTTCCTCTGGGCCTCCCCGAAACACCTCTCCTGGGAGGCGTCCGGGAGGCACCTGTGACATATGCCCGAACCACCTCAGCTGGCTTCTCTCGATGCGGAGGAGCAGTGGCTCTACTCTGAGCTCCTCCCGGATGATCGAGCTTCTCACCCTATCTCTAAGGGAGCGCTCAGCCACCCTGTGGAGGAAACTCATTTCAGCCGCCTGTATCTGGGATCTTATCCTTTTAATCATGACCCAAAGCTCATGGCCATAGGTGAGAGTAGGAACGTAGATTGACTGGTAAATCGAGAGCTTTGCTTTGCAGCTCAGCTCTTTCTTCACAACTGATCGGTACATCGACCGCATTACTGCAGACGATTCACCAATCCTGTCAATCCCTCGCTCAATTCTTCCCTCACTCGTAAACAAGATCCAGAGATACTTAAACTCCTCCACTTGAGGCAAGCTCACACCACCAACCTGATGGGAGCAAGCCATCCTTTTCCAACTGAGAACCATGGTCTCTGATTTGGAGGTGCTGATTCTCAACCAGGCTGCTTCATACTCAGCAGCAAACCGCCCCAGTGCATGGTGAAGGTTGATGGAGCCAACAGGACAACATCATCCGCAAAAAGCAGAGATTAAATCCTGTGGTGCCCAAACCTGACTCCCTCCTGACCCTGGCTGTGCCTAGAAATCTTGTCCATAAAGATAATGAACAGGACCGGTGATAAAGGGCAGCCCTGACAGAGTCCAACATGCTCTGGAACAAGTTTGACTTATTGCCGGCAATGCGAACCAAGTTTCTACTCTGGTCATACAGGTCCCTTAATAAAGAGCCCTGGACTTCATACTCCCAGAGAACCTCCCACAGAACACAGTCAAAAGCCCTTTCCAGATCCACAAAACACATGTGGACCGGTTGGGCAAACTTCTATGAGCCTTCCAGAATCCTGAAGAAGGTATAAAGCTGGTCCAGTGTTTCACAGCCAGGACGAAAACCACATGGTTCCTCATAAACCGTTTGACTATCGGATTCTCCTCATAGACTTTCCCAAAGAGGCTGAGGAGTGTGATCCCCCTGTATTTGGAACACATTCTTCGGTCCCCTTTCTTAAAAAGAGGGACCACCACCCCGGTCTGCCAGTCCAGCGGCACTGGTCACAGCTGCCACAGGTGCGATGCTGCACAGGCGTGTCAGCCAAGACAGCCCCGCAACATCCAGAGACTTGAGGTACTCTGGGTGGGCTTCATCCACCCCTGATGCCTTGCCACCAAGGAGCTTTTTGACTGCCTCAGTGACTTCAGCTTGGGTGATGGATGATTCTCCATCCGAGCCCCCTGTCTCTGCTTCCTCAAAGTAAGACGTGGTGGTGGTGTTGATGTTGTTGAGGGGATCTTTAAAGTATTCCTTCCACCGCCCAACAATGTAAACAGTGTTGGCAGAGCACTGCTTGCCCCTCCTGGGTCGTTGGACAGTTTGCTAGAATCTCTTTGAAGCCGATCAATAGTCATTCTCCATGGCCTCACCGAACTCCTCCCAGACCCGAGTTTTTGCCTTTGCAACCACTCGTGCTGCAGTCCGTTTGACCTGCCGGTAAGCTTCATCTGTTTCAGGGGTCCCACAAGCCAACCAGGCTCGATAGTACTTCTTTTTCAGCCTGACGGCATCCTTTACTTCCGGATTCGGGGTTGCCGTCTCTACAGGCATCAGAGACCTTAAGACCACAGCTCAGGGCAGCTGCATCAACAATGGAGTTGGAGAACATGGTCCACTAGGACTCAATATCTACAGCCTCTCCCCCAAGAGTCTTCGACCGCCACCCAATCCACAATGCATTGGCCCCTTACAGTCCCTCCTGCAGCTGGTAAATCCACAGGAGGTCGGCCCCACATTACTCCTTTGGGCTGAGCCCGGCAGGGCTTCCTGGGGTAAGATCCAGCCACCAGGTGCTCGCACACGAGCCCCAACCCCAGGTATGGCTCCAGGGTGGGGCCCCAGTTGTACCATACTGGGCGACGTCACTGGCCTTGTTTTTAGAGTACTCATAAGGGGTGCATTGGACTGCGCTTTGTCTGACCTGTCCCATAGGACCTGTTTGTCTTGGGAGACCTTACTGGGGGCTTGTAGCCCCCGACAACATAGCTCCTTAGATCCTTCAGGCACTCAAACCCCATGGAGAGGGTGTATCAATGTGTTATTAAATAATAACTTAATACAATAATATTAAATAATTAAAAACATCTATGTTTTGTTTCTTTTTTATTTGGACCTCGAGTGTGATGTCACCCCCCAAACTGCTATTTAATGCGGCTCCTAAGCTGAAAAGTTTGGAGACCCCTGGGCTAGAATCTTCAAGGATGACATTCTGGACCCTAAGCTCATTCAAGATTTCCATCAGGGTAACCCACAAGCCCCAGCACCGTGAGGACAAGGGAGACCACAACGTCGCTCTTTTCGGCCTTCAGGAGCGAGCCATCAGGAGGGGGATACAGTCACAACCACACTCGCCCGAATTCTAATCATGCTTACCTGTCTCCAGCAAAATAAAAGAACTGTGCTTAAGCGACTTACTTGTCAGTGGTTCTCTAGTGTACCAACCCACAATGAATCCTGACTGCTGAAACTTAAGTAACATAAGTCAATAATCTAATACAGTAATTTTAGTTTCACTTCAGAAAGTATCAAGAGTCCGAAAGGAGAAAGGGGGAAGAAGAGCTTCATCAACATAGTTCTTTTCAGCCAGTTCTTTTGGACAGGATTTTATTTACAGGTGGACCTTTAATCTAATCCTGTCCAAATCTTCCATATCTATATTTTTTAAAAACATGAACTATAACACTATTTTTGTTTCAGTGTTGTTATTATAGAACCTAAATCATGTTGTTTCTTCTTAATTTCGATTGTTGCTAAATAACATAAATGAAAGGAACATAAAACAAATGCCTCAAATACAAAGCCAGAGACACTCATTTTTTTCTGCCGTGCTTTGTCTTTGGCCGAATATGTGTCAGCGCTAACTCCAAGAGAGGAGAATGAAAACTATGTTCTTCATGCACAAAATTCATGCATATCCAGATCTCATCAGGTTAAAGAACTTTTGGTTGTTTCGGTTTATCTATTTTTAGCTATTTGATGTTTTTTTCCTCCAGATAGAGTTGCCCATGACTGTAGAAACATTCAGAAAGTATTCATTCACATTCATAGTTTTGGTACATTCAGAAAGAATGAGAGAAATCCTGATAGGCGTTTCATGTTTATCCCGGTGAATTAGATTTTGAAGTTAGCTGTTTAGCTTAGTTTAGAAGTTTTGTACTGTTAATTAGAAATTTGCTTGTTATAAATGTAATACAAAATACAAAATACAAAATAATAATACAAAAGTCTCAAAAGTGCTCAAAAGTGCAGTATTCCTACACTTACATTTCCTCCTCAATTGGTTCACAATTAGGCTTCTAATAAATCCGTTTAAAAAATATGTATACAAAATAATTTTTAAATTGATTAACAGTTAAGTGGGGGGGGGGGGGAGTCCAAGATTAAGAATATAAGACTACTGACACCTCTGATGTGAATACTTTGTACCAGCCCCTTTTGCCACTAGGCAGCACTTCAACATTTCACAACGTTGTATAATATCACGAGGGAGCTCTTGACCATTCCCTTTGATCTTATACACAATCTTCATAGATCATCCAGATTCCTGCTCCTCTCTTTATGTTCTCTTCATCTCACTCCACAGGTTGCGGTCTTGGGACTGATATGGCCTTGACTTTTTTTGTGGTGAAATACGATTTTTGTGTGCATTTCACCACATTTTGCGTTGTTATACTGCTGAAAGATTCAATGCTGACTCTTCTTCAACTTTCTGGCAGACGCTATCAATCAGATTTTGATTTAAATGTACTGATATTTGAAACCCACAGCGTCAAGATTTTGTGGCTAATGGACCTTAATTGCACCAACATTGAACATCAGAAGCTTATTGAAGTGTATCGATTCTCAGCTGATTTTATTCCTGGTGTAAAATTAGTATTGGGGTCTAATATCAGTCTTCTCCTTCCACTACCAGAGAATGCACTCACTTATGCATTCTCAGTTTCTTTTATTAAAACAGAGGTACGGTGTTTATTGTTTTTCTGAATCAGAGCAGCTGGTTATGCAGCAGTAACATTGGCAAGAGGATTCAGCCGTTTGTTTTTACCGCACTGTAATTGAGCTAAATAAAAATAGTAATAGCTTTCTTGACAAAATATAGAAAGTGAGTTAAAGGTTTATTCGGAATTTAAAAACAGTAAGACCGTGTGCCTGCTGTGCACTATATCTCAGATTTCTAGTTGTCATTTCCGCTGAAGGATTGGAGGAGTATGTGAGGAGTGACCTGGATCAACATCTTTGGTTAGAATGTATTTCTGTTTTTTTGTTGTTTTGTCTGTTGTGTGTGTGTTAAGTGCACTAAGTCTTTGTTTATTGAGTGATTAGCTTTGATTTAACGCGTATTTTAAGAAGATGGAAGAGCATAGGGTGAAAAAGTTGCACACAGGTGGACTATATTTTGTGCAGGAGAGGTAACCTGAAAGAGATTGGAGACTGTAAGGTGGTTGCAGGGGATAGTGTGGCTAAACAGCATCGGATGGTTGTCTGTAGGATGGCGAAGAGGGAGGTGGCAAAAGCTAAGGAAAAGGCATATGAAGAGCTGTATGAGAAGTTGAACACTAAGGAGGGAGAAAAGGATTTATACCAGTTGGCCAGGCAGAGAGACAGAGATGGGAAGGATATTCTGCAAATTAGAGCGATAAAGGATACAGACAGAAATGTATTGGCTAGTGAGGAGAGTATTTTGAGCAGCTGATGAATGAGGAGAATGAGAGAAAGAGAGAAGGTTTGATGATGTGGAGATGGTGAAGCAGGAAGTGGATAGGATTAGTAAGGCAGAAGTGAGAGCAGCTATTAAGAGGATGAATAGTGGAAAGGCGGTTGAACCGGATGACATTCCAGTAGAAGTGTGGAGATGTTTAGGGTTGATGGCAGTGGAGTTTCTGACTGAATTTTTTAACAGGATTTTGGAAGGTGAGAGGATGCCTGAGAAATGGAGAAGGAGCGTTCTGGTACCAATTTTTAAGAATAAGGGAGATGTGCAGACGTGCAGTAACTACAGGGGAATCAAGTTGATGAGTCACACATGAAGTTATGGGAAAGAGTATTGGCCATCTGTTAGCAACAGTATGGTTTCATGCCAAGGAAGAGTAATACAGATGCTATCTTTGCTTTGAGGATGTTGTTGGAGAAGTATGGAGAAGTATAGAGAAGGCCAGAAGGAGTTGCATTGTGTGTTTGTGGATCTGGAGAAAGCGTATGACAGGTATCCGGGAAAGGAGTTGTGCTATTGTATAAGGAAGTCAAATGTAGCAGAGAAGTATGTGAGGGTGGTGCAGGACATGCATGAGGACAGTGTGACAGCAATGAGGTGTACAGTAGAAGTGTCTGACTGGTTCAAGGTGAAGGTGGGATTGCATCAAGGATCAGCTCTGAGCCCTTTCCTGTTTGCAGCGGTGATGGATAGGTTAAGGTCAGATGAGGTCAGACAGGAGTCTCCATGGACGATGATGTTTGCGGATGATATTGTGATCTATGGTGAGAGTAGTGAAAACCCACTTTCCTAAGCTTGTAGAGCTCTAAAATTCCACCAAACGCTTTATCTCAGCAAGAAAAACGCATAAAAACTAAAGAAATAAGTGCAAAAATGATGAAAATAGTCAGTTTACACTTGAATTTTAATGTTTTCGACTTAATACCATATGCATATAAAATTTTACGAAAAGTGATGAAAAATTATAATTTTCATATTTTTTCACAAAATTAGTGTAAACGTAAGACTTTTTCATGTGTTCATGAAAGGTGCACGTGTGAAAAACATATTTGCACCACAAGTCAGAACAGCCTCAACATTGGCTTGTCTGAAAAACCACTTTCCTAAGCTTGCAGAGCTCTGAAACTGCGCCAAATGCTGTATCTCAACAAGAAAAACGCATTAATGCACGCTCATACAAAACACATAAAAACAAAAGGAATAAGTGGAAAAATGATGAAAAATGTCAGTTGAAACTTGAATTTTAATGTTTTCGAATTGATACCATTTGCATAACAAATTTTACGAAAAGTGATGAAAAATTATAATTTTCATATTTTTTCACAAAATTAGGGTAAACGTAGTAATTTTTCATG
>JAOTRA010075460.1:0-13579 GCA_026260255.1 Pseudolaguvia tuberculata | reverse complement strand
CCTATGGACAATTTACAATCACCAATCCACCTAAACTGCATGTTTTTGGACTGTGGGAGGAAACCGGAGTACCCGGAAGAAACAGAAAGATCCCGGCCCCTTCTTGTTGTGAGGCAACCGTGCTATCCACTATAGCACCGCGCCGCCCTGTGTTATATAATATTCATATATAATACATAATATAATATATTTCTTTAGCATACAAAAGTCCCTTATGAGCATAAGAGATTCCCGTGAATGTACATGAGCTTTTCACATGCATGTGCCAGTGTTTCTCATGAGCATTAAAAAGTCACTTGTGATCATGAACGATTCTGGTGCATGTGCGAATGCTTCTCATAAGCATAACAAAGTTATTGATGTTTCTTGTCTGCTTGCAAATGCTTCTTGTGAGCATGAGCGTTACTCGAGTTTGATTGTAAGACAGAAATCCGTCTACAAAAGAGATTCATTTGTCCAATTTTAATGACGATTTTAAAGTTGATAAGCTGCCCTGGGCTAGACAACTGAGAAAGATCTGTACAACTGAAAACAATAATTTCTGTTATATCTTCATTTAACCTAAAGAAATGTTTAACTTGGCCAGATGTTAACCTTGCCTAAACACCTTATTACAGTACTGATGTGCTGAAGGATCGTTTCTCTTCGTAAATCTGAGTAATGTCAGCATAAAAATGAAACTTCTTAGAATGGAACCCAGAGAGATCAGGTACAGGGGGAAAGTATTATATATTAAGTAATCACAGTTTTTTATCAACAAAATTTATGATTCTCAAACGTACGTTTTTTAATAAAGTCCCTTTATTTGCTTTTACACCATCTATCATGGTGATATCCATCCCAATAAATCCAGCACGCTCACATCCCTCACGTCTTTTATCGCCATTTCTTTGATCCCAACAACTGTTAAACTTGTCTACCGTATCCAAAACTTTCTTCACATATAACAGTAATGGGGTGACAGCCAACATAAAGTCTTTTCTAGTCCATTCTGTTGTTTATACAGCACCAGTATCCAATGTCATGGCCATCCTTTAGCTCCTTGAAAGATCAGTAATCTGAAATAACAGCATAAGTCCAGTTCAATTCCAGTTTTATGTCAGTTTTCTAATAAACCTTGAACTTTTAATAATTGGTAATTTACAGTAGTGCAGTAAAATCAAGCAGACTTGGTTTATGTACAGCTGCAAGCTATATATTTATTCAAGCCCATGTGGGGAATGCGGTGGTTCCTATGCAAAGCTTGTCTAATGTGAACATGGCTGCATTCCTGAATTTTTTTAGTTCGATTTTGCTTTCCGCAATTGTGTGGACAGACAACAGGATAGTATGAAAATGTGTTTATTTGGTTGGCTACCTTTCAATCTATTCTGACAGTTCCGAAATCAATTCTTAATCAAAATTCTTGCAAAACCTTTACAAAATTCTGATATTCAAATTTTAAACAGAAATAGATTTTCTCTGTTTCCCCTTTTACAGATAACATGCATCCTAAACAGATGATTTGGGGAAAGGATTCCATGAAGCTCATTGAAATGTGGGATTATCGGAACAATTCATTCATTCATTCATTCATTCATCTTCTTACTTGCTTAATCCATATTTCCATATTTCACACTCTACCTTGGCTCTAGCATCTGTAATGGTGTGACTTAGTCATTTGCCTTGCAATGGAAGCATTGCAAAGTTTTCCAACACAGTGAATTTTGAATATGATGATGATGATTAGTCAATTCTTCTGCAATGCTTATGGAGCAGACCAAACTGTGTATTCCATTTATATGTAGAAATTTTTTTTTACCCTTTGTGTCTGGGTAAATGCATTTTTTCCTTGTCGTAGTGGTCAGCGAGCATGCACATAGCGATCAACATGATGTGTCTAATAAACCAGTTTAATCCATTTTGGACACCTCACACACTATCCAAACACTTGGTTGCAACATCACCATCTTATTTAAATTTCGAATCGATTCAGTAATTGCTAGAGAAAGTATTGTGATGCATTGATGAATTTTTTTCTCCAACTCTTATGTTCACATGTTATAGCAAACAAAAAACCTCCAAGAAAAGTTCTGAGATGACTTTGCTGCATCTTTACGCTTTCCTTCACATCAGAGCTCCCTGCTTTATCCCACAAATCCGCATATTTCTCCTAACCTTGTGGAGGTTATTTTTACTGTCTTCATAGATTTTTTTTTTAATGACAAGCAGCATTGAGTTGAATTATAATGGGCCAGGTTTATGAGTACTGTGAAAGACGTCTTGGATAATAAGCCACATTTCCAAACCATGAAATTGCTTAAATAAATTTTATGTGTTCAGGCCTAAAAGTATATAGCAAACTATTACACAGTCATGTTAAGTGTTATATTATTCAAACTTGAGGACCGCTTCTCTAAAATCACCTCAGTTCAGAAATAGTATATAAGATAACAAGAACAAAAATAAACTGGTATTTTTGTTGATTTTGTCTATGTTTTTAGGAAGCCACCAACAGGGGGCAGAGCTGATCTCAGATTAAACCCACCAAAGTAGTTGTCTACTTTGCATAATTGCCAGATCAGATGTTTTTTTCTTTTTTTTCCTTTTTGCTCTGCCCACTGATTGATGATACCTACAAGCAAATACAAACAAAATACCATTTTTCTGTTCTTTTTATTATAACAGCTTTGAAGCCATTTTGAAGGTTGCAACTAAGTCTTCCGCCAAATGCTTTCAACTGAAATAGATATTAAAAATGTAAAATGGCGTATTTTAAAATGGTGTGTACAATGGTGAGCAACAACAAGGGTTCTCAATAAACACTTATAAAGTGCTATTGAGTTACACAAAACCACATCAAAAAGAATGTGTGTGAAATGCAGTTGCCCTTAAATAGAGTAATTTAAAATTATTTTATTCATAAAACTAAGTGGTTGGGAGTCACAGTAATGACATCTTAGTAATTAAAATGATCAAAGATTTGAAATGAGGGAAAATATAAAATTATTATTATAATTTCTTGGTATGTGTTACAGTGCTCAATCAATGAATGAACTAAAGAAATGTGTTTTGATTCTGGATTTGGTTACTGATTTAACACATTGCTTAGCACGGTCGACTCACAACAAGAAGGTTTGATTCCTGGGCCGGGTATCTTTCTATGCAGAGTTTGCATGTTCTCCCTGAGCTTGCGTGGGTTTCCTCCAGGTACTCCACTTTCTTCCAACCGGGTACTTCAGTTTCCTCCCACCATCAAAAAAACACGAGGTTGATTGGTGACTAGCCCTAAGGAAAGAATGTGTGGTTGTTTGTCTTTGTGTGCCCTGCGATGGACTGGTGACCTGTGAAGATGAATGAATGGTTCAATCATTCAGAATGAACTGTGGGCTCGGTAATATAACTAGCGTGAATCCTTGGCATGTTTAACTAACTTGATTCTAATGATCTAAGGGGTTTCTATTCAGTGATTCAGTGAGAATGTATGTAATGTATTTCGGTCCTACAGGCCATTGAGTGATATATAAATGAGTAACAGTATGTTAAAATCACTTCTAATTGTAAATGGCAACCAAATGTGATGTGATCAGACTAGCTGCTTTTAAAACCATAACCAATTTTCTTAAAGGGGAAGAAAACTGAATTCACTATTGAGGTCTGAATGTTAAAACTATGAGTTCGTTGTTTTTAATTGGCGTTAGATTTAAAAAATTGACCAGCATGTCTTTCTGCCATTCTTGAGCCTTTAAATACGAGTTTATTTATGCTGTAGATAAACCTGTTGCTGTTATGCTGTTTATTTATGCCACTCAGACATCGGCGTTAGAGCCCTTGCAGCGGGGCGAAATGGTGACGACCCGGCAGCATAGTTGCTTAGCCAAAGCTAAAGCTAAAGCTGCGGCTAAAGCTAAAGCCAAGGCTAAGTCATCGGAGCGCACCACAGAGACTCACGTGCCGTATAAATCAGCCCTCCTCAGCGATGCACCCGCTGAGAGTAATAAAGGAACTCCGGTTATTGGAAAAGTTAGTCAAATTAGTCAGACCAATTAGGGACTCCGGCGGCCATAGTTAAATGTATTCCTGGAGCCAGAGCACCGGACATAACAGCCAATTTTAAGGCATTAGGCCAGCAGAGGTTTGCTAAGGTAGTGGTACATGCCGGTGCCAATGATATTCACCTTCGCCAGTCAGAGAAGACTAAGTCCAATTGTATATAGGTGTTAAATTTGCCGACGGAAATGTCCAATGTCGTAGTATGCTCTAGTCCCATTCCAATGCGACGGGGCGACATAGCCTACAGCAGGTTATGGTCGCTAAATCGCTGGATGTCCAGGTACTGCTCTGAAAATAAATGAACTTTTATTGATAATTGGCGAGTGTTTGAGGACAAACATGACCTGTTAGGTCAAGATGGAGTTCATTCCACTGGGGAAGGGGCTGCTGTCATGTCACGCAACATAGCCCATAGGCTTAGGGCAGGCCTAGTTAATCGCTGACTGTCCAGAACCCAGGCCATGTAGCAGGTGGTCAGTCCGACCGCTTGCTGCTTAGAGTCATCATCTAGGACACCTAGGACATTTAATATTGAGACTGTGTCTGTTCCCCGAGCTAAACATAGGTTTAGAAATAATTAGAAAGTGTGTCTTAATAATCTAATTAATATAGTCACTTCAAACATAGAACCTGCTGATCACACAGCCCGCTCCTCTAATCTGAAGTTTGACTATTAAATATTAGATCTATTGTGTCTAAATCCCTTAATGTAAATGAAATGAATACAGATCAGAAGTTTGATGTCCTGTGTTTAACAGAAACTTGGACTAAGCAGAATTACTATGTAGCACTAAATGAAGCAAGTCCTACAGCGTAACAGCGACATACATCAGCCTCATCTAACCGGTAGAGGTGGAGGTTTAGCCGTTATTTATAATAATAGTTGAAAGATCATACAAACACAGAAATACAATTTTAACACATTTGAAATTCTTTATAATAAAGAACGTAAACGCATGCAACGGCAAACAATAAGCAGAGTTAGTCGATTCCCATAATTATTATTTACAGGCCACCAGGGCCATACTTTGAATTTCTTGGTGAATTTGCAGATTTTTTAATCGAACTTGGTGGTCTCTTTGGATAAAGCACTTAATGTTTGCGATTTTTATATTCATTTTGAAAATGCAGGCGATCCATTAAGGACGGCATTTTCACCTATACTCGACTCAGTTGGAGTCAACCAGTGTGTTATAGGACCCACACACAAAGCAGGTCACATATTAGACTTGATATTATCTTTTGGTATAAATGTTGAGAACGTAGAGACAATCCCACAGTGTGAAATAGTCTCTGATCACTGTCTCGTTTCGTCTAAAATATCCCTTAGTCAGAATGTACATGTAGCCCCACATTACCGCATGAAATGTACATTTACACCTACGACTCTCCAAAATTTTATCAACCTTCTTCCAGATTTATCCACTAAGATTGGATCACTCAACCAGGCAACGGATTATTTATCTGTGTTATACCTTAGATATCGTAGCCCCAGTTAAAAGACAATTAGTTAAAGAAAAAAAGCTGGCTCCATGGTTTAATGATCGTACACAGTCTCTAAAACAGAGCACCAGAAAAAAAGAGCGAAAATGGCGGCGGACAGGATTGTTAGTATTTCAGATTGCATGGAAGGAGAGCCTCCTGGCTTATAAGAAAGCTCTTAGTGAGGTCAGATCAACCTATTTCTCCTCCCTTTTAGAAAATAACAGGAATAATCCCAGGCTCCTGTTTAACACTGTAGCAAAATTAAATAGGAATCGGACCACCACTGACATCACCGCTACAGCCTGTATTGATTACTTCTGGAACTTCTTTGATGACAAAATTGTAAAGATTGTAGGCAGACAATTCAGACTGCTAAGATAGCTCCACTAACTAGCTCTGATGATTTATAATGCGTTACGCACTTTTGTCCCATAGAAGAGACTGAATTAATTTCACTCATCAGTTCGAAATCATCAACTTGTATATTGGAACCGGTGCCAACCCAATTCTTTAAGCAAGTGGTTCCATCTGTAACAGAACCCCTACTTCTTCTCCTTTCGGCTGCTCCTCTGTTCCCTTCACCAACATGACCATTGAAGTCAGCTCCTATCACCAATCTTTCATGTCTAGCTACACTCTCTACCACTCCAGAATCTTTCCTTTTCCTCCATCTCACAACCTACTTGTGGAGCATAAGCACTGAAACAGAACCCCTACTGAAAATAGTTAATACTTCACTCAGCAGTGGGTATGTCCGTAAATCATTTAAATTAGCAGTGATAAAACCACTAACTAAGAAACCTGACCTCGACCCTAATGTATCAAATTACAGGCGAATATCGAATCTCCCCTTTATTTTGAAAATCTTAGAAAAAATAGTAGCACAGCAGTTATGTTCGTATCTACACCAAAAGAACATTCATGAATTTGATCAATCAGGTTTTGATCAATCACGGCACTTGTCAGGGTAGTAAATTATCTGCTATTGGCCTCTGATCAGGGCTGCGCCTCTCTCCTAGTTCTATTGGACCTTCGTGCAGCTCTCAACCCTATAGAATATAACATTCTCCTAAATAGATTAGAGAAGGTAGTGGGTATAAAAGGGATGGCCCTTGCCTGGCTCATGTCCAATTTAGCAAACCGATATCAGTTTGTAGATTTAAATGTCGACCACTCTATGTGCTCACGCCTTAACTATGGGGTTCCCCAGGGCTTGGTGCTCGGTCCCCTAGTATTTTCATTTTTCATTTTCATGTACATTTCAGCTCAACTGAGGTATGTCAGTTAGATAAACTTGAATTATGTGTTAATAACATTAGAAACTGGATGTTAAACAACTTCCTGCTGCTAAGTCCAGAGAAAATAGAGGTTCTTTTACTCGGACCGCGGGTAGCCAGAGATAAGTTTTCTGATCTCACTAACATTAGATGGTCTGTCTGTAGCATCAAGTGCAACAGTCAAAGACTTGGGTGTGATATTAGATTCCAAGCTTTCATTTAATGCCCATATAGATAGTATTATTAAAATAGCATTCTTTCACCTTAGGAATATTGCTAAAATTAGGAATATTCTGCCATTAAATTATGCAGAAAAACTAGTCCATGCCTTCATCACGTCCAAAGCTCATAAATAAAAGAAGAGATGCAAACATATCACCCGTGTTCTATGCACACTGCAATCAGTTTAAATGTCTCACTTAACTGCTGTACAATTACTGTGGTCTCACTAAGCTCTCCAATTAGCACCTTTCTATCCTCCCTTCATTCCTCATCCTCTCATCACATGTATTTAGTTATGCCTCTCACACAAGCTTGAGTCTTCTTCTCCTTTCGGCTGCTCCTATTAGGAGTCTTCTCCACACTACACTGTCCGCTACATCTGCCTCTTTCACCCCAACTACCTACATATCTTCCTTCACCACATCCATAAACCTCCTTTTTGGTCTTCCTCTTGAGTATTTGCTATATATTAATAAGGTAGCCATGAATATAGAGTCGGGATATGATACATTTCTTTAACTACAGTTCACTTTGTATGTGAAAAATGCACCATAAGAAGGAATTTCATTTGAATCTATGAGTGCCTTAGGAAGTACTGAGGTTCTGCCAGACAGGTAACCCTATGTAATGTGTAACATTCCTGGAATACACTCCTACTTCACAAAAAAAAAAGGGAACATAATTAAACTTAGTTACATTAAATGAAATCATTTATATTTCCTCAAGTACTTGAAGAAGAAATGTTCTTTTAAAGGTTTTTATTTGACCAAAAGTCAATTTTTAATTGTGGAAATTGACTTACTTCTGTACATTTCATAGCATTCACCATTACTATTAAATGTTAATAATCATTAGTTTCCACGTTAAGTATAATGAGATAGTAAGTGTTGTGAGGAAGAATGCGCAGTTTAGAAAATAATGACTAAAATGGGAGAAGAAGCAAACAGAACAGATGACTGAAACAATAATGGACTCACATTCAATATTGTTTTTATTCCAAGGAATTACATAATGCGAATGCCTTCTTTGTGCATCAAGACAAGTTGACATCAGTGTACAGGAATACCAGCTCCAACATGTTGCAGTAAATTGTATGATGATTGAGGGTAATTTTGCAAGTACGGGCACTTTAGGTTAATTGAAAGTGATTTTCATCTTTTATTATGCGTATTATATGTAGCAATTAATATAATTTCTGGATTCAATCAGAGCCAAAGAAGTTAGCAACTTACTGCTTACTGTACATATACTAATCATTCCATATTTTATTAATATATTATTGAATCAATATTTATTCATTCTTGTACTTTTTAATAATTTATTTTACTTTCTGCATTCTGTGCTTTCATGAACACAACATAAGATTATCTGTTTTTTGTTTCCACTAATTACTGTAACTTAGATGGATAACCGCTTTTACTCAGCTTCAGAGACTGCAGCTGGAGTCAGTGCTTCCACTATGATCCCCTATGCACAGAGATATGCCGGACATTGGTTTCACCTTGTGTCAAGCCACTCTTAAACAACAGACAGCATCAGAAGCATCTAGTCTAGGCTAAAGACAAAAAGTGGTCCAAATTTATTTTCTGTAACAAAAGTGATTTTTGCATTTCCTTTGGAAATCAGGGTACTGGAAGACGTCTGGAAATCAGTCTGGAAGAAGAGAGGAGAGGTTCCACAGTCTGCAATGGTTTGGGATGCCATGTCATCTGCTGATGTTGGTCCGCTGTGAGGTCTGACCCAGCTGTGTACCAGGGTGTTTAAAGCACTCCATGCTTCTTGGACTTGCACACAGTGCCAAACATACCAGTACCTGGTTTAAGGACCATGGCATTCGTGTTCTTAATTGGCCAGCAAACTCACCTGACATTAACCCTATTGGGTACTGTGAAGAGGAAGATGTGACATGCCAGACCCAACAATACAGATCCATGCCATGACTCCATGCCACTCCGCATTATTGCAATAATTAATTTAAAAGGAGCCCCGACTAAGTATTGAGTGCTGTACATGCTCATACTTTTTATGTTCATACTTTTCAGTTTGCCAAGATTTCTAAAAATCCTTCCTTTGTATTGGTCTTAAGTAATATTCTAATCTTCTGAGATTGTGAATTTGATCCTGAAGAGTGTTTAAATTGTTAATGTATGTAATGTAATAATATAAAAACAGATTTATGTAAAAAGCCCCCACCCCCCCTGTTTTTCACTCAGTCAGGATTAAATGTGCAACAGAATGCATGACCTGGAAAGCTGGCACGTACGCGTCTCCAGCATATTAATTAATTAATCTGCTCGTGACCCAAAGACCCACATTATCTTTGCAAAACTAAAAAAATGCAGCCAAACCAAACCAAAGCCCATGAAATAAACCTATAATTAAAGAAATCATAATTAATGAATTTAATTAGTCCAATAATATAGTTCCTCCCTAAAGGAGAAGTGGTGGCTTACTGGTTAAGGTGTTACCAGCACCACCAATCCATCTCTGTGGGTACCTGAGCAAGGCCTTTAACACCCAATTACAACTGAGTCACTCTGGATAAAGGGTACCGGCCAAATGCTGCCATCTTTAGTTCATTCATTCATTCATCTTCTTACCCGCTTATTCCCTAACTCGGGGTCACGGGGGTCTGCTGGCGCGTGTCCCAGCTCACATAGGGAGGCGGGTGTACACCCTGGACAGGTTGCCAGTCCATCGCAGGGCAACACAGATAAACAACCCTTCACACACATTCACTCCTATGGACAATTTAGAATCACCAATCAACCTAACCTGCATGTTTTTCTCCGGGTACCAGAGTACCCGGAGAAAACCCACGCAAGGGCTGGGAGAACAAGCAAACTCTGCACAGAAAGATCCCTGGCCCGAGAATCGAACCTGGGACCTTCTTGTTGTGTGCTTTTCACTACGCCAGTTTAGTGCATTTGGGGCTTCAGTGGGGGTCTTAACTGACTTAATCCACCTCTTAATACCGCATATCATATCATTTTGCAATAATTGAAATCTTTAATATACAAATAGTATAGCATTGTATAGTATAACGTATACGTGTAGGTGCAGTGGTGACTCATATGGGGCATTGGTGGCTCAAATACTTAAGTTATTGATATCTAGCTCAACGGCCCAACAGTGACGGACCTGGATTCAAGCCCCTTGAGCAAGATGCTTATCCCTCCTGCTGCAGGGATACCCATCATGGCTGACACTGCACTCTGAACTCAAGCTTCCAACGTGGGATAAAATTTCATTATATGTTGTTCGATGTATCAAATAAAAATTTAATTTGGATCTTTTAATAAAAACGCAATACACAATTACAGACATATTTCGTATCTCACAAGTTTAGCTAGCCAATCTTGGCTGTAACTAATTGTACTAACTAATCAGAGGACAGAAAAATACTGACTGAATTAGAAATTTGATTGGCTAAAGAAACTCACAATATAATTTAGGTTATGTAGCCTGCATTACTGATTCTAAAGGCACTGCACTGATTGGCATGATAGCACTCAGAGGTTGAGATTTAAGCAATAAACATCAGTCATCCACATACGCTTCCTGGTAGTAATGCAAATATAATTTTGGTTATAAATGTAGTTCAATGTTTCTGATAGTGATCCAGCCAGCAGATCTTGCTGACCATGAAAGTCCAGCATTGGCACTACGTATATAGAATCCCTTTTTGCCATTATGATGAAACTTACCATAACATGTATTCGCAGGCTGATATGTCTGCCAAAACAAGTCAAAAGCATCATACATTCATTGGTTTTACTTTTGGATAACTGTCTCTACTGACATTTTCCTTTTTTCCTCTTCAGCATTCTATTATATGTGATGGAAGCTTCTTCTTCGTCTTCTTCTCCTTTCGGCTGCAACACCGGATCACCCTTCTCCACACTACCCTGTTCGCTACATCTGCCTCCTTCACCCCAACTACCTGCATATCTTCACTCACCACATCCATAAACCTCCTCTTTGGTCTTCCACTTTTCCTCCTACCCGGCACCTCCATCCTCAGCATTCTCCTACCAATATACTGCATCTCCTTCCTCTGCACATGTCCAAACCATCTCAACCTAGCGTCCCTCACCTTGTCTCCAAAACATCCTACATGCGCCGTCCCTCTAATGAACCCATTTCTAATCCTGTCCATCCTTGTCACACCCAATGAAAATCTCAGCATCTTCAACTCTGCCACCTCCAGCTCCGCCTACTGTCTTTTTGACAACACCACTGTCTCTAAACCGTACAACATCGCTGGCCTCACTACAGTCCTATAAACTTTTCACTCTTGCCGAACATCATCGTCCATGGAGACTGTCTGATTTCATCTGTCAACCTATCCTTCATCACTGCAAACAAGAAAAGGCTCAGAGCCAATCCTTGATGCAATCCCACCTTCACCTTGAACCAGTCCGACATTCCTACCGCACAATTCACTGCTGTCACACTGTCCTCATACATGTCCTGCACCACCCTTACATACTCTGCTACACCTGACTTCCTCATACAATACCACAACTCCTCTCTTGGAACCCTGTCGTACGCTTTCACCAGAGCCACAAACACACAATGCAACTCTTTCTGGCCTTCTCTATACTTCTCCAACAACATCCTTAAAGCAAAGATGGCATCTGTAGTGATCTTTCTTGACATGAACCATACTGTTGCTCACAGATGGCCAGCTCTTCCCTCAGCCTGGCTTCCACTACTCCTTCCCATAACTTCATGGTGTGACTCATCAACTTGATTCCCCTGTAGTTACTGCACGCTTGCACATCTCCCTTATTCTTAAAAATTGGTACCAGAACACCCCTTCTCCATTCCTCAGGCATCCTCTCACCTTCCAAAACCAAAGCCATCTCTCCTAAACATCTCCACGGAATGACTGGAATGTCATCCGGTCCAACCACCTTTCCACTTCATCCTCTTAATAGCTGCTCTCACTTCTGCCTTACTAATCCTATCCACTTCCTGCTTCACCATCTGTACTTATTTGTGATTCGCGTATTTGATTTGTTTTACGCTGGATGCCCTTCCTAACGCAACCCTCTCCATTTATCCGGGCTTGGGACCGGCACTAAGAATACACTGGCTTGTACAACCCTAATGATGGAAGCTAATTATTAAAAATACATTTTCATTATTTTCTACATTCCTCATTAGCATTTTATAGTACAGGAGGAACAACATTAAATGTATGGAAGTAAAAGTAAGTGATTAAAAATTTACTTGAGTGACAATAATAGGTCTACCTCCTACTTTGTTAAAATAGTGTACCCATGCCTTTCACCCTATATGCCCTGGAATAGGCTCCAGCAGACCCCCGTGATGCTGAATTATGGAATAAGCGGGTTACAAAATAAATGTATGAATGAATAATTATTATGGGATTATATTGGTATTAAAAGGTGAATGGTTGTATTAAGAGGAGAGTCAATCATGTAGCCCCCCACAACCGTCCCCCACTGAAGCCCCAGGTATAAAAATTAACACCAATGGTAACAAACATACATATCCCTCTAATAAAGTTTATTGCTATAGAAACAATTACATGTTAAAACAAGCGCCTATACCTTTTGGGAGAGACACATATTTTAGAAACAGAATTAAATCTACTTTAATTTCATGGAGCTACACGACCCAACACATCCACGTGAACTAGTGTTCCTCAGGCAGAATTCCTAGAAGACTTGACACATACAAACGCATCTCAGTAACGAGTCTCTGTCAAACAAGGCTGTAACCTGCAGCAATTTTGTTGTTTTTATGTTTTTATGTTTTATACGAAATGTCCTATGGTTTTGCCAACATTCTTCTTTGTGCTACTGCCATGAAAACCTGGAGCACAATATTAATCCAGGTTGGGCTACATATTTTCACATTATTTGATCTGGAAAAACCTTGCAGTTGCCGTCACTTTTTCAGGAATAAAGGCAAATAAATTAATAAAATAAACCATAAATAAATCATTTTCTTACATTTTACATCATCATGAAATAATAGAGGCTAGTCCAGGGTGTACCCCCGCCTCTCGCCCGATGTGTGCTGAAATAGGCGCAGCATACACCCAAATTCAGGAATAAGCGGGTATGTTAATGAATGAATGAATAAATGAATGAATGAATGTAATAATAGATAAAGTGGGTACTTACATAAATAAATAAATAAATAAATAAAGTTAGAATACAAAGTACAATCCTCGCCTCTTGCTCTATGTGTGCTGGGATAGGAGATCCCTGTGACCCCAAATTAGGAAATATGCTGGTTAGAATATGAATAAATGAATACAATGTATATGCATTAAGTGCGGTCCCATAAATTTATTTTCCAAACTGTATAAAAGGAAAACAGAATTTCTATGATCGTGCATTGGGTCATTAAAAAACATTTTAAGGGGTAAAATGTTTTTTTTTCTAGCGTATACTCTACAGCACTTTTTTCTTTGTACAGTGTTCCCTGGCCACTTGGCGCTTCATATTTTGCGGCTTCAGTGCTTGGCGGGTCAGCAGCAGCCACATTGTGGAAAGGAGCGTTGTTTCATGTTGATGCGCGAG
>JAOTRA010075438.1:0-27651 GCA_026260255.1 Pseudolaguvia tuberculata | reverse complement strand
TAACGCAACCCTCCCCATTTATCCGGGCTTGGGACAGGCACTAAGAATGCACTGGCTTGTGCAACCCTAATGGCTGGATTAAGAAGTTGAATGAATGAATGAATAATTATGTAGTACTTCCAGAAGAATCTCGTTACATGGTACTTCTAGAAGTATCTGTAAAATTATGAATAAATTCAATGGAACTGCTTTACCTGCAGCACAGGCCAATCAGGAAGAGGAAAAAAGCAATGAGGTCACACTTGTGCCACAAATCCTGAGCATATTGTCGTATCATCTGCTTAACTGTCATGTTGCCCAGAAAAAATGTCTAAACAAAAGAAAGAGAAAACATGGATAGAAAAAGGAACAAAATAGACACGTGTGACAAATACAATAATAATCATACACCCCAGCAAAGTGATTGGCATACAGTTATCTGCACCTATTACGGATTAACTCATTTTATGTAAATATGGAAAGATTCTGTGCAGCAAGTAATAAACACAGGTCAAAAACTGATTAGAAATGATAGCTGCTCCATTCACTGAAACATTATTATTATAGCAACCTGAAGCTTACTGACGACTTAATGGTGCAGCGCCTGGAAACTTCCACTAGCAAAATCCCAGTATGTCTAAATACAGTAATTGAAAAAACTAGCTGTTGTTATCATATATTCCAAAATTGCAGCCCTTCATTTCAGTCTAACATTTAATTTCTTTATTCTATTCAGTTTAATTTATTTCCATTTTTTAAGACAGGTAAATATTTGTTTTATTTACTCATACAGGTTATAGAACACTGTAAAACTGACGTGTTTACCTCACGAATTTCTTCACACACAATGGTAAACACCCAGAAATACAGCAGGAGCTCCCAGTAGCCTGGGCCCCTTGGAGGTGGAGGCTTAAAGTCCATCAATAGCACATAGGCAAACAGAAGCAGGAAGACGAAGTACATCAGCACGTTGCCAAGGAAAGCAGTGACCGGTGCGTACCAGAACTGCCTCCAGCGGGACAACACAAAAGGCAATTTGGGACGGACAGGTCTGATTGGGTAACCTTGAGTTAAAAAATAAATAACTTTTTATATGCTAAAAAGGCATGACATTTAGAATAATAATCATTTAAATGTATTACATCAACAAACCTTTAATACTTTGTCTAACAGGACTTGACTCTTCTGACTTTGCTTGACTTTAAAAAAAAATTGTAATAAAACATTGTTTGAATATAAAAATATGTAAATACTTAAAAAAAAATATTATACATGTTTTTGTCAAACTCAGTCTCACATGCAGAGTCCTCTGGGCTTTTATTTGGACAGTCATGCTAACTTTGATAATAGATGGCCTAGGTTACAAGCAACTTGCCAAGACCCTCAAATTGGTCTGCAGCATGGTGGCCACGATCATACAGCAATTTAACAGGAGTTTGAACCCACAATTGGCCTCGCCATGATCGACCAAAGAATGAGTGCACATGCTCAGCGTCATATCCAGACGTTGCCTTCTGGAAATAGAGGTATGGATACAACCTTTTATATCCACTGAGGCTGCTCAGATGCTTGTGCAGTCTCTATTTCTAAACTTGACTACTGTCGCTTATAGCAGGTCTACCTCTGTGTGCGATCCGCTCGCTGCAGATGATCCGGAAATGCAGCTGCACGTGTCGTTTTCACCTAACTACCACATCACGCTCCCTCCAATTGCTTCCAGTAGCACGCAGGTTCACAACACTGATGCTTGCCTACAAAGCCAAGAACAACACTACACCACCTTACCTCCAAACACTAACCACTCCGGGCATAGCACCACTCCCTAAGATCCAAACCAGATTCTGTTTTGAAATCTTAGCTTAGAGACCAGTGTAATGTTATTTTGTACTATGCATATATTTAATGAATGCATAATTGTATGTCGTCTGTAATCTGTATAGTTAAATTCAGTTTAGTCCATAAATAATAAAATATCATTACTTGCGTTTCATATCAGAAAAAGAGAAGACAGTTTCTGCATAAAGCCAGTCCATTTCCTTTTGCTGTGTTACTTCTTCTGAATTCCCCTCATCCACATCATCTTCCTCTCTGAAATATCAGAGATCACAAACAGCTCTAGTTCAATCAAATATTCAATTGCCAATGAACGACAATTTACCTCTAAATAAACTTTAATCTGAAATATTTCTTACCTGAATGTAATAAGATTAGAGTAGCAGAGAGGAGGAAAAAACAGAGTGAGGATGAGCTTCCAGATCTCTGTGCTCTTGTCCATATCTCCCCACCAGATCTGAGACAGCAAACTCTGACATAGAAACACACATTTTTACATTTACAGCATTGGGCAGAGGGTTCTATCCAGAGTGACTGAGAACAGTACAACTGAGTAATTAAGGGGTGTGAGCATTCCTCAGGGGTCCACAGTTGTGGTTTGGTGGTACTAGGAATGCTGATCTTGCTGATATGTTCTACAGGATTCAGAAAGATGGGATGTCCAGGAGGAGAAGGAGAGGAGGAAGACGTATACAGAGACCGCAGGCGAAGGGGAAATGTAGGCAAGTGGAAGTTAGGGTGGATACTTTAAAAGTAAAGCCAGGAACATTGGAGGTGGACTTAAACTATTTTATCATGATGGTAAATATCATCAGTGCTTATGAGCCACAAGTAGGTTGTGAGATGGAGGAAAATGAAAGATTCTGAAGTGAGTTAGTGATTGATAGTGTAGCTAGACATGAAAGATTGGTTATAAGAGCAGAATTAAATGGTCATAATGGTGAAGGGAACAGAAGTGATGAGGAGCTGATGGGTAGGTATGGCCTTAAGGAGAGGAACGGGGAAGGGCAGATGGTGGTAGATTTTGCTAAAAGGATGGAGATGGCAGTGGTTAACACATATTTTAAGAAGGAAGTTTGGCGTTTGGGCACACTAAAAAACCTGGACGAAATGGATGCTTCCAATATGTTGGTTAACTACAAGCTTTTGTATGTTCCAAGAGCTTACAGCATTTAAGGTGTCACTCTGCCTCCTACAGTGCTTACTTCTGTTTGTATGTGATTGAAGTTTGTTATGGTGGTTTTCTTCAGTATTCTCACTTCAGTTCCTTTCCTTATTTTTTGGAAGTATATGGCGTTCACATTACACTTCCTTAACCACATAACAGATTTTGCCCGCAGCAGTCTGGTCCTAAATCTGGGGTCATGTTTAAATGCTCTGACATGGTACGTTACTTAATGACTTTATCTCTGATTTTTGAAAAAATTACCAAATGTAACAAAATGCAAGACCTGGACACCGTCGTGACTGAAGAAGAGGCGCGCATCGGCCTCCATGGCCATCTTTAGACAGGTAGTGTCCTTCCAGACCTCTGACTTCTTCTTCAGCAGAACAAAAGAACGACTCTCACTGCTCTCATAGCACTTACTAAACAAGTCTATATAAAACAACTGAGTAAAATCAGAAGTGCAAGAGAAAATGAGGTAAACACAAAACAAAACTGCTTCTTTCTATGTTCAGTGACTTTAGTCTAACTATGAAAGTAAACACATATCATACCATGGGCCAAGTTCTCAAATCTCTGAGCCATTTCCTTCATGGAGAGTTTTGTTTCAGTCTCAGTTTCTAATCTGGACAGAACTCTCAGCAACTTACAAGCACTCAAAGCACTCAGTACTGACTCTGAAGTCTAAGAGGTTAATAAAGTGTATGAGAGAGAGAAAAAAATGAGTAAGAGAAAGTTAACCTTCACTTATTCCCGATATAGTTTTTCTAACAAAAAATAAAATAGTTTAATCACATCTTTTATCTCCCACAAGCACAGGGAAAACATGCAAACTACACAGAAAGCCTGGGGATTTTAAGCTACTTTGCTTAAAATAAAATTAGCTCACTTTTAGCTAACAAGGACTTAACCCATACACAGTTTTGTATGTCTACTGTACATTCCCATTGTTTTACCATTTCCCAGAAGTACACAGCCATCTCACTGCGGTTCTGTAGCACAGCCCAAATGAAGAGTGAACTCCATGGGTGAGTACACCGATGCCTCCGATATTCAGCATCTTCATGCAAGGTCAAAGTCATCTTCTGAAGATCAAAGAAACAGGTTTAAATATAAACAATGATATTTATTCTAAAATTTAATTGAGTGCACTGTTGTCTCATTTAACCTTGGTGGCTTTCCTTCTAGATGCAGTACTTTCCAGCTCCAGGCATTTATAATAGAATGGCTGACAGACATCTCCTAGCAAGTACTGTATGACCTGAGACACCTAGAAATAAAGCAGACAGAAGTATTTATACTGTATAATTCTGCACAGAGAGGAATCTCTTTTTAAGAATTTCTTTATAACAGCAGCTGTTGCAGCCATAATGATATAATGATAAATACAAGCAATAAACTTCTAATAAAATAGCTTTTTCCATCTGTATCACCACTACAAGGCTTGGTAATTCTTATTTTTGCCAAGATCATATTTGTATAGCTGTTCTCATTGTTGTCTTAAATATAGCCACTATCAGACTTCGAGTATGAACTGATCACAATCCGTAACTGAACCACATGTGCAAAAGAACAAATTGTACATCCTGTGCTGTGTCCTGTCAGATTGCACTGAAGGCAGCATTTAAATGTTTAGATTCATAGTAAATTACATAGCAGTCATGGATAAGGAGGAAAATGGCAGAATTTTTAATAGTAGCATGTTGTAGAGCAGTAATCTGCTATTTCAGTATGGTGGTGTATGAAAGTAAAATTCAAACAAATTACAACATAACAGTATGTGCCTTTTTAATTTAATACTACATATGGTAGCGGCACAAATCTGAATTAAAGATCAGATTTCATGCAGCATGCTCGACTTACACTGCCATAAGCATGAAACATCCTAAAACCAAAATACAAGTTGCATTTTTATTGAGATGAATCGCAATATCGTTCTTGGGCAAATCTCACATCTACAGGTAGTCATCGGTGCCTCAAGTTCTTGACAGATTTCACATTTGAAATATTTCATGCAATTTAACTGTCAATGTTCAAACCTTCTGTCTATCTATTAAAGTTAATTTCCACTATACCAGTACTTACAAATAATTGTAGGTCTTAGCTTCTTAGGTCTTTAAATTCTTACCTCATAAATTGTAACTTGTTTGACAGGGCTGAAAGTGTCTTTAATAAAATTGCCACTAGAGCGTGAATAGCTATTATTGACAGCAGTTAGGCGTTCCACAAGGTAACGCTGTAGCAATGTGTAGGCCAAACAACCCTCTGAGATTGAGCGATACAGTTCCTCCAGACGGGTGTATGTAAGATATTCTAGAATGTTCAGCCCATTTTCGGTAAACAGACGTACAAATTGGGGCTTGTCGTTCACAAGAGCATCAGTCATAAAGCCCTCCAAATCTTCCTTCTGCACTCAACACACAGGTCAGGTTCAGTATTTATTATTAAAATTGTATTCTTTAATTTATTTCATACATAACTGATGAGAAACATTAACTCCTACCTTCCACTGGATGTTACCAGTAAAGAGCTCACTTTTGGCAATGTCCACTCTGTTCCAGGTCACAGCTAACCTAAGCTCCTCTGTACTAGGGACAGCATCAGCAGAAATACGCTGCTTACTCGCTAAAACACAAGCACACGAACTCTGTAGCACAATGGTGTGTTTTAAATAGTACATAAGCATTATGTGAGTGTATGTCGTCCCCTCCAGTCAATTGTTAAATTCTTAAGCCAAGTAAAAATATCAGTTTATACTAATCAGTAGAAGTGTGCAAAACTAGTAGTATGGTGGTATATCAGTAGGTGAGATTCTGTATTATTGATTAGTGCCTATCTACCTCATTATGCAACAGGATTAAGCTAGATGAAAGGATTTGGTTAAGAGGAATTTAAAAATATTTTGAATATTAAATACAAAAAAATCACATTGTATGATTTTTTTTTTAACAATTTATTTGTAAATTACAGTGTCAAATAAGTATTTGATCACTTGAGTCAAACAAAATTAATATTTGGTACTGAAGCCTTTGTTAACAAATTACAGAGGTCAAACGGTTCTTGTAGTTCTTCAGCAGGTTTGCACACACTGCAGGAGTGCCAACTCTTCCATACAGATCTTCTCTAGATCCATCAAATTTCAAGCCGTTGCTGTGCAACATGAAGTTTCAGCTCCCTCCAAAGATTTTCTATTGGATTTAAGTTTGGAGACTGGCTAGGCCACTCCAGAACCTTGATATGCTTCTTACAGAGCCACTCCTGGTTTTCTTGGCTGTGTGCTTTGGGTCATTGTCATGTTGGAAGACCCAGTCACGACCCATCACAATACATGGCCCCATTCATACTCTCCTAAATACAGTGCAGTTGTCCTATCCTCCTTCAAAGCATCATGCTTCCAGCCCCATGCTGTAGGCATGGTATTATTGAGATGATACTAAATCATTCTTCTACCTCCAAACAAGGAGAAAGGAGTTAAGACCAAAAAGTTCTACATTGGTCTCATCCTGTGACTTAAGCAGTGGAACTTTCCGTGCGATGAATGATTTTAAACCATGACGTCTTAATGTATTACTAATAGTAGCCTTGGGAATGGTGTTCCCAGCTCTCTTCACGGCATTGACCAGCTCCTCCCGTGTAGTTCTGGTCTGATTCTTCACCATTCTTAGCATCATTGATACCCCACAAAGAAAGTATTCTGTGGGACCCCAGTCAGAGAGACATTGACAGTCTTTGACAGTCATCATTATCCTCTTCCATTTTCTGACAATTGCTCAAACAATTGTTATTTTTTCACCAAGCTGCATGGCAGATACCCCATAACTCTTTCCAGCTTTGTGAACGTCTACAATTTTGTCAGCTCTTTTGGTTTTGCGCATGTTTCTACTTGATTCTACTAATTTAGAATTAGTAGTGTGTAGCTGGACTATTTAAAGGCAAAACAAGAGGTTAGTAAATGATCAAATACTTATTTAACACAGTATTTTACAAATAAATTGTTTAAAAAATATATCATACAATGTTATTATTAAATATTTATTTTTAGATTCTCTCACAGTGGAAAAGCACCTATGCTGAAAATTCTAGACCCCTCCATGATTTCCATGTAGGAAAACTACTTAGAGGGAAAAACATATTTACAAACATATACATATACACACACATACTCCGTTTGGAAGTTTGGCCATTTATTTTTTAGCAGGTCCCCCGGGTCTTCACGGCCCATGGTAAGCCTCCTGTTTTGGACTTTGTCCTTTTTTTCTGCTCTGTTTGGACTTTTTGCGGTCCAAAACATTTTTGGCGGTTTAATTTATTTATTTAGTTATATATATATATATATATTAAATTACATGACAAACGCCGTTTTCACTTTCCTAAAAGCTTGTGTGCAATTTTAAAGGATTTTATGCTACATATAAACACAACAGCTGCAACTACTCAAATGTAACTTGATATAATTTTTGCATTTTCACACTTTGTAACACCTTCAATGCCACTTGACAGCTAAGTCTGCTGCTTTCTGCTTCTTTTTAAAGCATTCAGTTGCTTGGAAGTGTCAGCTGTGTTCTCCATTACTACAAAAAAGTTTTAGCAACAGAATTCCACCCTTGCTCTAACTCTGCTACAATATTTACTAACAAGAAAAAAACAAAACAATGAGCTGCTCCTATATTGTGCTGCTGATATTTCAGTGTAATAGAAAATTTGAGGAAGCTGATTGATTGTTCCTTGTCACATATAAACTCCACAACTGTGGAGTGCACAGCATTCATTCATGCATTCAGTCATTCTTTTATCTAATTCAGGGTCATGGGGGGTCTACTGGAGTCCTTCCAAGCGCACATAGGGCGAAAGGCAGGGATACACATTAGACAGGTTGCCAGTCCAGCACCTGGGCACCGTGTAGGACTGTAAGAGAAAACTGGAGTACCCGGAGTAAACCCATGCAAGTGCTGGATATGCAGAGATAACACCGCACACATTCTTGCTGTGAGGCAATTTTGCTAACCACCATGTCACCCTGTGCAGAATTAATATGTTTGTTTTTTTTCTTAAGGTGAGATTTTTCAGTACAGCGGCAGCATGCTCGTGTAGCAAGAAGGTCTATGTGTGGCCCTATGATGGACTGGCAACTCTGCGCTGAGATAGGCAGACCCTGTGACACTGAAGATTAAGTGGATAAAAAGACGAATGAATGAATCTTTACTGAAGCAGTAAAAAAAGAATACTCACCTCTGACTAAAGCCTTGAGCAAGACAGTATCAAAGTCATCTACGCCTTCATGCTCTTCATGATAGACGGAGATCAAGTCTTTGTTTTGGCAAATACTCAAAACCTATTTAATTGAACAGTAAATAAACACTTGGGTTAACTTTATTTTAACAGTATAGTTAAAATCCAGTCCTTAAATAAAAAGATACAACTATTATCACATAAAAAAAATTTTACCAAAAAGAGGATACATTTTTTATGAAACATTAACTGATGTTAATAACCGTTAAAGTATTAGCAATTTTTTTTGTTGAATTGTTTTATAAGAACCTATGTGAATAATTTAGTCCACTTTTAAAAATAGAAATTTAAACTTAAAAAGGGTAATTAAATTACATTTAAATACAATAGTATTAATAAAATATACTGTGACAAAGTGTGTTTTTGTCTGATTATGATAAAATAAACTTCTTACATAATCAATCCACATGACTGAAAAAAATTGTGGTATTCATTTACCTTGTCTACTAGTTTTTCAATGTCGTGTTCGGAGGGAAAGTGTTTCAGCACTCTTTCCGTTACTCTGCCTCTGAGATCCGTTTTAGTGGCTGCTTCCCCTTCAGCATCAGATCCCACTCCAGGCAGGATCGGCGCAGCAGAAATGTTGTCTAGAACATCACTTACCAAGTCAGCCAGTCCCCCTGAACCTGCCAGGACCAACCAGGGAAGAGACTTCTTTAAGGAGAGATCCATTCTCTAAAAAGATAAACAATCAACATGTTCATAAACATGTTGGTCCAACACCCTAAACACCAAACCACCCCTTCTCCTATAATTAAATAACTTATTAATGTTGTTGTTGTTGTTTTTATTTTTACAATTACAACTACAGCATTTGCCAACTGAGCAATTGAGGGTTAAGGGCCTTGCTCAGGTACCAACAGAGGTGGCATGGTGGTGCTAAGAATCGAGCCATATGCAATTATTTAATTATGAAGCAACTTTGACAATGATGATCAAAAGATGAACAGGAGCTGCGACAGCCTGGTTTCTCCCAAGGTCTAATTTATCCATTCTTTTACTGATAAATTTTTTGTCTTTTGATGACATCGCTTCTAGTGATTAAAAGGCGTTAAATAAGTTTAAAAATAAATGAACAACAGCTAGATAAATTTGAAAAACTTAATGTATTAAGTATTGTCAAAAAAAAATTTATAGTAATGTAAAAAAATAGCAATATAATACAGAAGCAGCCAACATACTATTTACCATGTGTAGCTCATCACAATTTTAAACAGTAAAAGTATTCAAAAGATACAATTAAAAATAAGATTTGTATCCTTTTTTCAATTACTTTTTTATGCACAACATTCATTTAATTCAAACACTTTCCTCTACTACACATACCTACACACACTGAAGTTGATGTTAAAGTAATGTACACATTAAAACAGGAAGAGGTGATTATAGAACAAACCTCGAGCATGTATGGCTCTCCTGACACCAGCAAACACAACACAGGTATGTCCATGCTTCCACTTCCTGTCCACAGACAACCATTGCTTTTGTTATTGATTACATACAGATTATTGTATAGAATTGTAAGGAACAAAGTTTCTCCTGATCGCCACATATTTAAGGGACTTTCAAACCACACCACATGGTTACAAAATATAGTTTGCCATACCCAACCTAATTTAGCGTTCTCCATCTCTTTGCTGATTATCTAATTATCTCTATACTGACTTTATTTGCCTGTTTAATGATTTATAACATTTGCCTAGCATTTTGGATACCTTTGCTATATTTGTGTTTTGTATGTCTTCATATTTTGAAGGCCTTGTGTGGATATACCGTCCTGTTATCCGTGCTTTTGAATGACCAGTCATTTTGCCTTCTCATTTAATAAAACAGAGTTACTGCATCATGCACTCAAGCCCTAATAATATCTCCCAATATGGTAGACTTATGGGAAAAAGGATAAGAGTACATTCCTCCTGTATTCATTTCTTTTCCCAAAGATTCTCAGTCAGATACATAAAGGATTTGTGGGTTTTGCTTAAGCTCTACATGCTCACTATGTTCCTGATCTCATTCAATCCCACTCTAAGTTCATGTAATCAATTGATTATATTACCAGTTCTCTTACACCTAGCATCATAAGACAGAACTATTAAATCTCACCTAATTTTCCTGTGCGCTGGTGGGAAATGTAGTTTTCTAGTTGGGCTCTGAAACCAGCCTCCACACCTCTATGGCCTACACTTCCATCATCAACAAGGAGAAACGCTTGGTAGTTATTATCCAGATAGCAGGAATCACGAGACATATTTGGAACATAATATGTAGCAGGAAAACTTCCCTAAGGAACAGAGAAAAGCTTTCTAAATTTCTTGTGTTTTTAAATTTACACTACTGTAATGTAGCAGGAAAACTTCCCTAAGGAACAGAGAAAAGCTTTCTAAATTTCTTGTTTTTAAATTTACACTACTGTCATGTAGTTGAGCAGTAGTAGTAGTAGTAGTAGTAGTAGTAGTAGTAGTAGTAGTAGTAGTAGTAAGAAGAAGAAGAAGAAGAAGAAGAAGAAGAAGAAGAAGAAGAAGAAGAAGAATTGTCCACAAGAATGAATGTGTGAATGGTTGCTTGTCTATGTGTTGCCCTGTGATGGACTGGCAACCCGTCCATGGTGTACCCCCGCCTCTCGCCCCATGTGTACTGGGATAGGCGCAGCAGACCCCTGTGACCCTGAATTCGGGAATAAGCGGGTAAGAAGATAATAAATTAATGAAGAAGTAAAAGAATAATAAAAACGGGCGGCGCGGTGGCGTAGTGGATAGCACGATAACCTCACAACAAGAAGGTCCCGAGCTCGAATCCTGGGCCAGGGATCTTTCTGCACGGAGTTTGCATGTTCTCCCCGTGCTTGTGTGGGGTTTCCTCCGGGTACTCCGGTTTCCTCCCACAGTCCAAAAACGTGCAGATTAGGTGGATTGGTGATTCTAAATTGTCCATAGGAGTGAATGTGTGTGTGAATAGTTGTTTGTCTATGTGTTGCCCTGAGATGGACTGGCGACCCGTCCAGGTTGTATCCCCGTGACCCCGAATTAGTGAATAAGTGGGTAAGAAGTTGAATGAATGAATAATAAAAACAATAACAAATAGAACAGCATTTACTTAAATAAACAAGCATTTAGTGTGCAAACAGTAATCATGTAGAATAAGCTATTCTAAATATGTGAATATATATACAGTGGGGGTAAAAGAATCAGCCACCCATTGTACAAGTTCTCCAACTTAAAAATTAAGACAAAATCAGAAAAAAAATCCTGAAAAATCACATTTGTCTGATATTTCAAAATGATCAAAAGAATGTTAAGCACAAATCCCAGAACAACAATGGCTATCATCAGTAACGCACTACGCCACTACGGACTCAAATCCTGCAGTGCCAGACATGGCACTTTACATTCTGCAAATGCACAACTGATTGAAAGGAAAGAATGAATGGAGCCATGAATTGTCAGATTTTGAGTGAAAGCCTCCTTCCATCAGCAAGGGCATTGGAGATGAAATGTGACTGGGTCTTAATGATCCCAAACACATCACCCAGGTAACGAAAGAGTGGCTTTTTGCCAGTCTCCAGATCCCAACCCTATAGAAAATATTTGGATGGAGTTAAGTTGGCGAGCCACAGCCGTAAAACATCACTGTTCTAAAAGAGATGTGCATGGAGGAATGAGCTAAAATACCAGCAACACTGTGTGAAAACCTTGAGAAGACAAAACGTTTGACCTCTGTCTTTGCCAACAAAGGGTATATAACAAAGTACTGAGATGAACTTTTGTTACTGACCAAATACTTATTTTCTACCAAAATTTGTAAATAAATAGGCTTCTACTGTTCCTGTTCTGCCTGAGGAGTCTGTAATTGTTCCTGTTTTGTCTCCTACCGTTCCTGTGTTACATGTGGAGTCTCCTACTGTTCCTGATTCATCTGAGAAGACTTCTGCCATTCCTGTTATGCCCGTGGAGACTACTGTTATTTATGATTCATCTTTGGAGTTTTCTGTAGTTCCTGATACGCCTGTGGAAATTACTGGTGTGCCAGTGGAGAAGCTGGACTGCCTCACCACCCCAGTTTAGGCGCTGAACTGCCTCAACCCACCAATGGAAACGCTGGACTGATTCACCTCGCCAGTGAAGACGCTGGACTGCCTCACCTTACCTGTGGAGGCTATGGACTACCTCGCTCTCACGGATTCTGGTTGTTCCCCAGGTCCTCTGTTAACTTACTGTACATTCTGTGGCATGTACATGAACCTGGACCACCTGTCTGTTTCTTTCCCTGTTTCGGCTCGGCCTCTGCTCCCGTCCCGGGCTCTGCTCCCGTCCCGGCCTCTGCTCCCGTCCCCACTTGTCTCTGCTCCCGTCCTCACTTGTCTCTGGTTCCGTGCCCACCTGTCTCTCTGGTCCTTTTTGTCTCAGTTTTCGCCTTGCCCTCTATTCCCGCTTCTGTTTCTACTCTAAAATATATATATAAAAACACCTTGAATAACTTCCACATTTTCTATGATTATGTTTGGGACAAAACTATTTTTCCCTGCAATATAAGCAAAGTGAAAATAGCTTTTATCATCATCTACACCTCCTACACATACACAGCATACAAAAGTATACACAGCAATGCCTAAAAAAATAAAGCATATAAGGAAATAATTATATGCGTTTTTACCTATGCTAACTTACCTCTGGGTTAACAAGTTGCTCTCGGTTGCATACCAAACCCCAAGGAGCTACTCCTATAGCAATCACTTTTGAGACAGATGTGGAAGCAGCCGTTGAATGATCTCTTACGGCTTCCCCTATATACCTGCCAACACCTTCCCGCAGTCCTCCTGATATGATCCATGCTCCTGTAAGTGTTAGAAGAAGAGAGGTTTATACCCCAGACTCTTATAAAGAGATGCTTGAAAAGCAACAAAAAGCAGAAAAACCTGACATCACACAAAGTGTTTTTTCCTCCATTACTTGCAAATTTTCTTCCATTACTAATATTATTCTTTAAGGACTGTCACATTATGAAGTGGCTTTTTATAAAGTCCTGTAATAAGTAAAGATCCTTAGTATTTGTACCTGTGCTCTGGGCTGCTCTGACCAATCCTTGTCTTAAAACCTCTCTCACCCAGGTCTTGACCTTAGATTTTCCACCACCACCAGCCACTGATACCACCAAGTTCGGAGACGACAAGCCCCAATGGCTAGTCAAGACAGAATAAACAGTAGCAGGGGGAGTATCCCAGGAAAGACGCAAAAACTGCATGGGAAATAGATATTCATTTTACAGCCACTTTGATTCTGCATTTTTCCAGGGTAAATATTTAACATACCTTTTACCATTAGTACCTAAAAACTGTTCTAAAATTTACACTATATGAAATATGATATTAAAAGGTTTAACAAGGATATTAACAAGATTAAAAAATCTTGTTAGCCTTTTTTGGAGTTTTCTAATTTCCCTTCATAGGAACAAAGAGGTTTAAACCTCCAACAATTCTTTCAATCCCAAAGTGTTTTATCTGGGCTCTGAAAGGAATACCCATCTCACCCAAGATTTTATGGGATATGGCTCCATTTGTCTTCTATTTGATTCAGTAGCATTGCTTGTCCTCTTAGCAGCAGAAAAACTCCATATCATAATGTTTTCACGTTCTGTTTGTGGGGATTTTAATAACCATCTAGATGTGCTTTGACAAACCTCAGATGGAACTGTACATGTACATGCTTTCTTGAGGACCTTGTGGGTGCTGCAGGATTTCAATTCTTCACAGCATACTGTTTTACGTGGCTGATTTTCATGAATTTATTTCTTAAAAGCCAGAAATCATGCTGATTGTTTAGGGGATCAAACGTGTTCTAATCTGTTTTTCTAGATGTTTTTTTGTTGTTATTCTGCCTTTCAATGTCATAAACCTACAATAAACATTATTGACTGATCGTTTGTTTGTCTGTATGCAAACGGATAAAATTAGCAGGGACTCATATGTTTATGCTTACAGTGTATTGTAGGCTTATTGGTGTAGTGTTTATATATAGTTTAGCATAAACTCATAACCAAAAATGAAATTTGAAGTAAAATCTACTTGTGGTAACAACAATTTACTAAAACCTTTTTTTTTAATTGACAACTTGAAAACAGTCAACAAATTAAAACAACCAAAATACATTTCTAAAAGTGGTCACCCACGTAGCTGTGCCTCTTGCTGGCTCCTGCAAATGCCACCTCTCCATATGCATCTGTGGGAGATTCTGATGTGTGTTGAGAACTTTCCCAGTGACTGACAATGGCCGTGCTAAAGTAATCACCCAGAGTGACTAAGGCATGGCTGTCCCTCGAACCTCCACACTGACACAGACGACCATTGCTGCAAGAAAACACTCACATGTGTAATAGTAGATCATTTTACATTTCAGTTGTTAATAAAAGCCTTATTCCTTAATGGAACAAGTCGATGGACGGACAGTAAATATGTATTTATATAGATTTTATTTGTACATTATTCCTGAATACCACATGAAAGACACCATACTTTCATCCTGTCACACTTGTTTAGAGCAGTTAATCCAGCTAATACCAGGTACTCAGAGCCGATAAACATATGAATAACAGCCAGTAATTTTGTTTCCACTTTTTTATTTAAGCAAACAATTGTGTAGCTTCTGTATCAAATTTGAACAGACCAGAAAACTGGCAGAGGCCAAAGGACACATGCAAAGGGTAACCTAGGTTAAGATATTTCAGTTTTATTTCAATTTATAAGTTAAAAAAAAACGTTGATAATGCATAAAAAAACTTATTAAAAGAGATGTGTCATAGATCAAATTTGGCATCTCTAGTGTTCCGCAGTTTCAACTTCCGCACAGTGGCGTAGTGGTCAGCAGGATTGATTCAGTACAAGAACATCCCAGGTTCAATTCCCGGGCCGGGGGTCTTTCTGTGCAAGTTTCCACTGGGTACTCTGGTTTCCTCGCACAGACCAAAAACATGTACATTAGGTTGATTGGTGATTCTAAATTGCCCATAGGAGTGAATGTGTGTGAGCGGTTGTTTGTCTATGTGTGCCCTGTGATGGACTGGCGACCTGTCTAAGGAGTCAATCCCTATGTGATAGCTGAATTAGGGAACCAGTGGGTAGGATGATGAATTAATGAATCTGTACAGCTGCCAGTTGTACAACAGGATGAAACATCACACAAAAAGATTGCAAGAAAAGGCAGATATATGACTCATTATTTCATCCGACAAGACCAGACAATGTTACAAAATCCGATTTAAGAAATTTCTACACAATCATAACAGCATAGGAGGTTTGTATTTCAGCTGTTGGATGTTTGGACTAGATTACAAAGTCCACAGGTGACTAGGAAGACAATTTTAGTTCAGTTAAAAGTTATAGTTTTATAAATATTTAATATGTATATTTACAATAATATTCCATGGTTTTGAATATGTCCGTTGATTGTAGGATATCACCCACACGTACATTTGAACAGTTTCCCTAATTCGGTGTCAAATGGGTCTGCTGGAGCTTATCCTAGCGCAGAGCCACACATAGATGAACACCACACACTCACTCCTATGGGAAATTTAGAAATCACCAATCTTCTTAACGTACATATTTTTGCACTGTGGTAGGAGAAAACGGAGTACGGAGAAAACGTAAACGGCAAACTACGAACAGAAACACCCCTGGTCCGGGAATCGAGCCCGCACCTTTCTATATAATAACAGAATAACTTCTATTTAACAGTGGAAAGGGAAGTTCGCGTGCGAGGGAAGATTTATTGTATCCTATTTTCATTAATATAGTTTTATTTAAAGTCTCTTTAGGTAGGATCCTTTGATCATATAGATGAGAAACGTCGTGGCTCACCTGAAGGAATCCTCCACAAACGTTGTACACGCTCTTTTCTTAATCACAGCCGCAATCCAAATCTGAAAGCAAGCAGTAGAATGTTTTACATTAGAATGTTTCAGATTTCTTGAAAAATCTACGTAAAAACAATTTACTTTAGTGTAACTTACGTGTTCTCTAAACATAAATATTAATGCTCACTATTTAGCTTTTCCTACTATGATTCCTCTGAACCCACCTGGTCCTTCTCGGATTTGGGCACTGTGTCTCCTCCGTCCGCCTCTTTACCCACCATGTCCAAACTGCCCAAAGCAGAAAAATGTCTCATGTCGTATTCATTTCCTACTCGGAAGTCCTGTTTTTGTTCACGCACCTCATTCCTTCAGACAGGAGCTCATCGTGTAAAACTCCACCGAGTAATGGGTGTGGTTAAGGCAGACTAAAAGTAGGAGGAAAGCAGTGAAATGCTTTATCACCGCACGGCTGTGTCCTAATCCGAAGTACACACTACTGGCTGCACTTAACAGCCGATAGCAAGAAAAACACGTTACACGATGTTACCTGAATAGTGTTGTTATAATTATAATTACAACAATAATGATGCTGTTAATATTGTGTTAGAAATTAAATCACATTACATTAGCAAATCATTTAAAAACATTACTTTAAAAGTTTAGTCCAGAAGTAAATAAGTAAAACAAGAGAAGTTTGTCAACATTTTCTTATCTTTAATTATAACTTAATTTAAAATACATACTATATGACACATACAATAAAATATACATACATAACGTGTACATTTGTATACATATGTACATTTGTAACAGCTAATAATTACATATATACACATTAAATACACATACAATTTAATACAAGTGAATAAATGTAGTAAATGGAAACTTAATATTAAAGGCGGCCCGATGGCTTAGTGGTTAGTACAGTTGCCTCACCACGCTTGAGTGGGAGTGAATGTGTGCGTGTGTGTATGTGTGCCCTGCGACGGACAAGTGACCTGGCCAGGGTGTACCTCTGTTTCTTGCCTTATGTGTGCTGGGATTGGCTCCAGCAGAACCCCTGTGACCCTGAATTAGGGAATAAGAACAAAAATGTATAATTGTGAATGAATATGTGTGCAAACCAAATCAAAACCTTTGATGCCAAACAAGCATATTCTGTCCAGCTGCCTAGACAGCAAAGAAGAGACAATGATGAATTATCTTTAACTATAAATCATTCAAGACACTACCTCTAGTCCTACTACTCTTAGTTGGCTTTCTTGTTTTTCCTGTTTCTGAGAACAAGAATGAAGACACATACAAATGCAAGTCTAGTGCAGCAGGAATTGCAGGCAAAATTTTACTAGTGTACTGAAATTACTCCAGACTCGTGTGTTGCCACCTCCCTGAGCTCGTTTTATTCGTCAAAAAAAGGATTTAAAATATCTCTTCTTAAAAAGATCTTTGTCATTAAAACTAAGTTGGAACTATATTATTCAACAACAGTATAGATTAGCTACAACAAAAATAACAAACAAAAATAGCATTTTCATCTGAAAATGACAAAATACATAAAGTAATAATTTATATGTTGTTGTGTGGTTTTCTAGGCAAAAATGTTTGCCACATTTAATTACTTCATGTTAACCTCAGTTAACCAATTAATTAACAACTTACAGGGATTCACATCAACAAAATCTTAGTAATGTGAGAGAAATTTACTATAAGCAGGTTTTATAATATCTTCGATGATATAATTTTGCTTGTTTGGATTAAAATCTTTATACATTCTGCATGAAATCAGATGTGGCACTAAATCCAGTCCAGAGTCATTTTTTGCTGTAAGGTCACTAATGCTGCTTGTTATCGACCATATCCATTTGGGTCTTTTGCATCTTTAGACTGATCTTTATTGTTAGTCTGGCCCATTCTGTACAGTGTGCTAGCGAGGTTGTGCATCTGACATGTGCCAAACTGGCAGCCTTTGGGTGCTGCACGCCTCCTTCGGACCTCAGCACTGAAAATGAAGCAAATCTATTTAGAAAATTATATGATAATAATTATATCTGGATGTTAAATTCTACTTTTTAATGCTAAACATACGACAACATACTAAAATCCCACTCTTCATTGTAAATTACTACACCGTTGCTTCCAACTGAGACAATTACAGTAACATTGGGATTTTTCATATAGCATGCACTTCATTTGCTAGAACTCAAAGCACTTACATCTTGGATTGCCTAAGGATGCCTTGCATGAGCATATCAGAATTTGTCAGCTGAAGTGGAGTGTACTGTATCTGTATATTGGGTTCCAGCGAAAGGTTGTCTGTGTATGGCCTGTAAAAATATATAACATCATTGCTAATCATTTGCTGATTATTATATGATCTAATAACTCAACCACTGAGATACTACTTATGAAAAAAAATCAGTAAATCTAGACACTGATCAAAATCTACATGTTTGTAAAATCGTAATATATTCATTCACACATCTTCTTATCTGCGAATCAAACCCGGACCTTCTTGTTGTGAGGCAACCATGCTAACCACTACGCCTTTATATATATAAAGGCGTAGTGGTTAGCTTGGTTTTAAAAAATTATATATATATATATATATATATCATTCTTTTAAATTGAATGTACATTTACCTAAGATTGTTCTGTAGCACCATGGGTGCTGCCAGGTTTATTAAACAGAAGAGAATAATGGTCGTCTCCATGACACAATGACCTAAAGAGTCATAATACACTATGATTAGTTTTGAAAGCTATAAAATAACAGTAGTTTATATACTGAAATATATAAACAGAAACATGTAAATGAGAAGCTTAGTGCTCATAAGTAAACCTTTAAAACAGTATAAAACAGTATTAAACAGTATAAATTTTTACATGATACACTGAATTAGTGAAATTCTAGACTGGACAGCTGTTCTGTTCGGTATTCAGAATCACTCACCTCTCCTCAGTCTGCTCACAAAATCAAAAGCTTAAAAAAGGCGTTTATCAGAGGAAATCAACTGCCCCTGTAATTAAATAGATCCTTTTTGAACTTGATAGAAAAATTCAAATGGTTTATGATCTGTCTGAAGCAACAATTTATATGAGAGATAGAGGGCGAGGGAGGAGCAAACGCTAGGGAGTGACCCAACCCTTTTTTTTGGTTATTAAATCTGGTTATTTCTGGTTATTGTGTATGGAGTAATGTTATTACTCCATGCGCCCTACATAACAACATTTTAATTTAAATAATTGTATTTCACATTGTTCTGAAAAACTGAATGTTGTAAGTATATGCTATTCTAGTAATTGCCCTAAATTAATATTTCTATTTTAATAATCCATTCTAACATTTAAACCAAATTATATAAAAATCCATTATATTTAATTAAATTTTGTAATTTGACATTCATTCATACATCTTCTAACCCTTTTATTCCCTAATTCGGTATCACTGAGGTCTGCTGCACACAATTCAGGGGTACCCCCTGGACAGGTCACTTTTCCATATCAGTGCCACACATAGACAAGCAACTAAACACACATATATACTCCACCGGGCAATTTAGAATTGCAATGAACCTAATGTACATGTTTTTGGACTTTGGGATGAAACCGGAGTACCCTGCAAGTGGAGAACATTCAAACTCCATACAGAAAGACCCTTGCTTGGGAATCGAACACAGGACCTTCTTGCTGTGAGTCAAATGTACTAACCACTACACCACCTTCTTAAAACTTGCACTTTCTCTGGAGAAGTTAGACATTACAATGAGAGTTTGGCAAATCCCAAAAATAACTAGTTTGTCTAAACCCAGTAAATACTTTATTCCACACTGCGCGACAAACGGTAACACTGACTTACAGCCTTTAAATGTATTACAGTGTTCCCTCACCATTTCGAGCTTCATGTTTTGCGGCTTCAGTGCTTCGCGGGTCAGCAGCAGCCACATTGTGGAAAGGAGCGTTATTTCATATTGATGCGCGCGAGAGAAGGATCCCTGCATGTCAACCAAAGAGATTATTGGTTTCCGGTGTGACATCGACCAATAAGAGTACGAGTGGATTATATATTTAAAACATTTTTGTACAGTAACCGCATACACAAAAATTCCTAGGGGCAAATACTACTTCGCGGTTTTTCAGATTTCGCGGAAGGTTTGGTCCCCATTAACCGCGAAAAACGATGGATGACTGTATATATTTTATTATATTATTTTCATGGTTTTGTGATGTTATTAATTCAATTTCATTTTATACATTACAACAGTCATTGCCTCAAAGCAGCTTTACAGAATGAATGGTAATCCATAGTTTGTCCCTATGTATTACATAAATGTTATTTATTAACTGTGATTCTTGCATCATAAAAATGTTTCTCATCCTCAACACAGCGCATACCAGGTCGTGTTATATTGTGTTTAGTATTGTATTGAAGGTTTCTATGATCGCAAAGTGATAATGGTAGTATTATGAGTTGAAGGTAGTGGTACAAAATGCACTTCACATAACTGGATTTTATGTAACAAATTTATAAAATACTTGCTCGTGTGTACATCCTTCCCTCACTGTCCCCTTGTCTCTAACAGCATCTATGGAAAGAGCTATTACCTTCCCTCACCTGCCGGAAAGGCATTCTTAAAATAGTTTTCCTCCATGGTTTACGTTTTCCTGTACAGGTTTTCCTCACGAGATTTTTTCCCATGCATGTTTTATCTCATCCTCTTTATAAAAGCATTACTTCTTCCCTGATGTTTGAAAGTTAGTGACTCCACCTATCCTCTGTGCTGAAATCACTTGTCATCATGTTTTCAAATGTAAACCAGTATCTTTAGTATGCAGAACTGTAAATTTACAAAAGTTCGTATGCCAAATTCTGGAAATATAAATGTCATCTGAAATTTCTCTCATATATTTTATCATATATTCATACTGCTATGCTTGGTAAACCATTTCCCTCCCTCATTCCATTGTATAGTCTTCCTGCACAGACCATCTGGAGTTGTTTCCACTGAACTAATTGTGTTGTAACTTCATATTTGTGGCCATGTCTACAACTCTGTTATTAGTAGTATATGCCTTGTCTTATATAAGATAAGTCGTTGGCTTTGCTTTGAAAAATTTTAGTCATTTAAAAGAGTAGCAGCTAGTTGTGTTTATTTATTACATTAAAACTGTTTCCCATTATAGCAGGGGTGAAAAGCAGCCAATGATTTTACTTAAGTGCAAGTTAAAATTACTTGAATAAAATTGTTATAAAGTTTGGAATAGTAGTGAAAGTAGTGACTTTTTATTTACTGTTGATCTGATTAAATTATGAAATTCCTGAAGTCAGAAGAAATATTAAGAATCTGCAAAAATATTTTATAGTAAGTTGCCTAAAGGCAAAAGGATCCATAGTTACAGAATCACACTGGAGGTGGAGTCACTGGGGTCAATTGTCTCCAGTGACATACTTGCTTCTTTTTCCTCTTTGGCAGTTGTTTTCTGAATTTTAATACATGACGAGTTTGATTTACGTATTTTAGAATGATTTGCAATGTCATTATACAGAACTGGGCGGCGGGGTGGCGTAGTGGATAGCACAGTCGCCTCACAACAAGAAGGTCCCGGGTTCGGATCCTGAGCTGGGATCTTTCTGTGCGTTCTCCCCGCGCTTGCGTGGGTTTCCTCCAGGTGCTCCGGTTTCCTCCCACAGTCCAAAAACATGCAGGTTATGTGGATTGTTGATTCTTAATTGTCCATAGGAGTGAATGTGTGTGTGAAAGGTTGTTTGTCTATCTGTTGCCCTGAGATGGACTGGCGACCCGTCCAGGGTGTACACTCTGCCATTAAACCACCTCTGCATAGCAGATATTTAAATAGTTACAATATGTACTGTTCAGTCCTGCTGACCCAGATTGCTATTGGTTTAATATTATTAAATACTGTTTCTTTAACCAATCAGGTTTTTAAACCCGCCTCCTGAGGCCCGCTAGCTGGCATACAGTGTCACCAAAATTTTCCATCCTAAACAAACTGTACTGAAACAGGTTGCATTCTGAGTAACTTCTCAGAATACAACCTTTTTCAGTCCAGTTTGTTTAGCAATGAAAAAGGAGAACTTAATGACTCAGACATATATCTTTTTAAGGCAGACGAACGGTAACACTGATGTACTACTAAAAACCTGATTCCAAAGAAGTTGACACTGTACAAATTGTGAATAAAAACAGAATGCAATGATGTGGAAGTTTGAAATTTCAATATTTTATTCAGAATATAACATAGATGACATATCAAATGTTTAAAATGAGAAAATGTATCATGTTGACTACTGTGTAAAATCCTCTTTTCTTTTTATAACAGTCTGCAAATGTCAGGTGACTGAGGAAACAAGTTGCTCAAGTTTAGGAATAGGAATGTTGTTCTATTCTTGTCTAATACAGGCTTCTATTTGTTCAACTGTCTTAGGTCGTCTTTGTCGCATTTTCCTCTTTTTTATGCACCAAATGTTTTCTATGGGTGAAAGATCTGGACTGCAGGCTGGCCATTTCAGTACCCGGATTCTTCTCCTATGCAGCCATGATGTTGTAATTGATGCAATATTTGGTCTGACATTGTCATGTAGGAAAATGCAAGGTCTTCTCTGAAAGCGACGACGTCTGGATGGGAGCATATGTTGTTCTAGAACTATTCAGCATTGATGGTGCCTTTCCAAATGTGTAAGCTGCCCATACCACACACACACACACACACACACACACACACACTCATGCAACCCCACACCAACAGAGATGCAGGCTTCTGAACTGAGTACTGATAATAACTTTGGTTGTCCTTGTCCTCTTTAGTCTAGATGACTAAACTGGGACTATGGCGTCCCAGTTTCCTAAAAAGAAAGAGTACCCTGCAAGTGAAGAACATGCAAACTCCAAACAGAAAGATCCTTGCTTGGGAATCGAACACAGGACCATCTTGCTGTGAGTCAACTGTACTAACCACTACACCACCTTCTTAAAACTTTCTCAAGAAAAGTTAGACATCACAAGGAGAGTTTGGCAAACCCCAAACATAAATAGTTTGTCTTAACCCAGTAAATACTTTATTCCCCACTGTGCCGACAAACGGTAACACTGACTTACAGCCTTTAAAAGTATCATATATTTTCTTACATTATTTTTATGGTTTTGTGATGTTCTTTAATTCAATTTAATTTTATTTATATAGCGCTTTTTACAACAGTCATTGCCTCAAAGCAGCTTTTTCAGAATTAATCGGAATCCATAGTATTTGTCCCTATTTATTAGATAAATGTAATGTATTAACTGTGATTCTTGCATTATAAAAAAAATTTCCATCCCCAACACAGCGCATACCAGGCCGTGTTACATTGTGTTTAATATAGTATTGAAGGTTTCTGTGATCGCAAAGTGATAGTGGTGGTATTAAGAGATGATACTAGTGGTATTAAGAGCTGAAGGTAGTGGTACAAAATGTACTTCACATTACTGGATTTTATGTAACAAATTAATAAAATACTTGCTCGTGTCACCATCAGAGATGCAGGCTTCTGAACTGTGTACTGATAATAACTTTGGTTCATTTAGTCTAGATGACTAAACTGGTATTAAGGCGTCCCAGTTTCCTAAAAAGATCTTCACATTTTTATTTGTCTAACCATAGTTTTCACTTTGCCACAGTCCAATTTAAATGAGCCTTGGCCCAGAGAAAATGCCTGCACTTCTGGATCATGTTTAGATATGGCTTCTTTTTTGACCTATAGAGTTTTAGCCAGCAATGGCGAATGGTATGGTGGATTATGTTCACAATCATGTTTTATGAAAGTATCCCTGAGCCCATGTTGTGATTTCCAGTATGTTCCATTAACATTCCAGTATGTGATGCAGTTGCCATATAAGGGCCCGAACTGTAATCTTCCGGCCTTGATCCTTACGCACAGAGGTTGTTCCAGATTCTCAGAATCTTTGCATGACATTATACACTGTAGATGATGATAACTTCAAACTCTTTGAGAAACTCCTTTCTGATATTTCTGCAATATTTTTCAATGCAGCATTGGGGGAATTGGTGATTTTCTACCCATCTTGACTTCTGAGAGACACTGCCACTCTATAAGAGGCTTTTTTTATAACCAATCATGTTACCAATTGACCTAATAAGTTGCAAGTTGGTCCTCCAGCTGATTCTTATATGTACATTTAATTTTTCATGAAATCCAAAATGAGCCAATTGTCATGCCCTACCCCTTCCACGTCACTAACCACCATTGCCCGTTGATTGGGAATGCGATCAAGCAGCCGGGCGATGGTGTATTTAAGGTGAGCGCCATCTTAATGATGGTGCGAATTATTATTTGACCATTATGCGCCAACGTTACTTTGAAATGTTTGCATCTGATCGTTGTCTTGTTCTAAGAATCTGATTCTACAAAGTCCATCAAGCAAAGTTTCATTTTCAGTTTTTGTTTATGTACATTACTCACTGGGTACTTACCTATTAAAGTCTGACCCCAGCCTGTGTTTACATATCCCTTAACAGAATAATCCGCCCCAAAACATGGAGTCAGCGGGACACGCTCAGGTAGTACCCGCCAACGAGGAAAGGTTTTATTTTGGATGTCCTGCTGCGCCTAACGCGCATGTCGAGCTTCCCCTGAGGTATGACGGATCAACAAAGTATTGCGATACATTTATTAAACAGTGTCGAGTAAACTTTAAGACCTTTCCGAATTACTTTTTAATACAAGGCAGGAAGAGTGCTTTTGTGGTTTTGCTGTTTGCGGGTAAAGCATTTACGTGGGCTGCTACCATATGGGAATTATTCCCGTAAGTCAGCGAGGACGTAAATTACCTTTTTTTTAATGACTGAAGTTTTTGGCAGTAGCCACGCCCCTACAGCTCAGCCCCAGGATGGACAAGTCATGTCAAAAGAGACTCTTTCAGGTCCCAAGGAGGTCGCAGCGCTCCCACCAAGTCCCAAGGAGGTTGCGACGCTCCCACCAGGTCTCAAGGATGTCGCAGCGCTCTCACCAGGACCAAAGGAGGTGGCACTCCCACTCCCACTGGTGGTCCAGGAGCCACCCTCTGCTATGGTGGTGGTCCAGGAGCCACCCTCTCCTCCGGTGGTGGTCCAGGAGCTACCCTCTGCTCTGGTGGTGGTCCAGGAACCACCCTCTGCTCCAGTGGTGGTCCAGGAGTCTATCTCTGCTCCCAAGGAGGCCTGGAGGCCTCGTTCTGCTCCCGAGGAGGTCCAGGAGTCTATCTCTGCTCCGGTGGTGGTCCAGGAGCCACTCTCTGCTCCCGAGGAGGCCTGGAGACCTCTTGCTGTGCTCAAAGAGGCCTGAAGGCCTCGTTCTGTGCTCATGGAGGCCTGGAAGACTCGCCCTGATCCTACCCCTCCTGGACTATGGACTGTTCATGGACCTGGACCGCCTTATGTTTAGATTAATATTTATTCTGTCTAGATCCTCAGCCCTCAGGTTTTTTTTTGTTATTGTGTTTTGGTAACTGTCATGTCCTTGCTCTGTCCTCGCTCTGTCATGTTCTCGTCTTAGTACCCTCTTGATCCTTGTCTGTCTCGCTTCCAGTTTCTGTTCTTTTCTGTCTCTGATCCTGCCTCTGTCTGTGTCCATCCATTGTAACCTCCGGTCTTTTCTCATTTGCTGTTCCATTTTTCCCCCGTCTCTAGCCTCTATTTTGTTCCTGCCCTTGATTTCTCGTTCTCCGCCCTCGATCTCTAGTTCTCCATCCTCGTTTCCTCATTCGCCATCCTTGTTTCCTTCTTTGCCATCCTCATTTTTCGCCCTTATTCTCTCGTTCTCCGCTCTCATTCTCTGTCCTTGTTCTGTCTTCAATCCCTCATTCTGTCCTCGTTCCGTCTTTGATCTCTCGTTGTATGTCCTCGTTCTGTCTTTGATCTCTTGTTGTATGTCCTCGTTCTGTCTTTGATCTCTCGTTCTCTGACCTCATTCTGTCTTTGATCTCTTGTTCTCTGTTCTGGTTCACTGTCTTCGATCTCTTATTCTCTGCCCTCGTTCTCTGTCTTCAATCTCCCATTCTCTGTCCTCGTTCTCTGTCTTCGGTCTTTCATTCTTTGTCTTCGATCTCCCGTTCTCTGTCCTCGTTCTCTGTCCTCGTTCTCTGTCCTCGTTCTCTCGTTCTTCGTCCTAATTCTCTGTCCTTGTTCCCTTGTTCTTCATCCTTGCTCTTTGTCCTCATTCCCTCGTTCCCTCGTTCTGTCCTCGTTCTTTGTCCTCATTCTCCGTCCTTGCTCTCTTCGCTCTCTGTCACCGATCTTTCTTTGTGTTCTCTTTGATCTCTCCTTGTTCTGTTGTTCTCTCTTTCTCTACTCGTTCTCTCTCTTTGATCTCTCACTCTCTCGTTCCTGTTCTGTTTCTTGTTTGTCTGTCTGGCTTCTTGTCTGTCTGGTTCGGTTTCCTTTTCTGTACCTGATTCTATCTGTCTGGTTCTGTTTCTTGTTTGCCCCGGTTTCTGGTTCCTGTCCTTCATGTCCACTCTCCCAGGGGAGCATGTCCTCATCTCAGCCTTTGCTCGGTCTTGATCCTTGCCTGTCTCAGTTCTCATCTGACCTTACCTCGGTCCGTGTCCCTTTGTTTCGCCCTGTCTCGATCCTCTTTGCTCTGTCAGTTCTCGCTCCCTCCCGGTCTGGTCGGTCGCTTTTCCTGTCTGTGGACTCAGTCCTCATTCCCCGTTCCAACAAAATATAAGAAATGACTGTTTTTTATCAGTTTCCAAAAAGATAAATTTACTGTTAATTACATTGGTATCTGTTTGAATATATATTACTCTGAATCCGGACCTTTTCAGTCATCAAAAACATTGAATGATTCTGTTATCTAGTTGTGTCCTGTAAGGACCTGACTCAATACATGCACTTGTAATACGCTCATGGCCCTCAATTGCATGTTCCCGCTGCGGTGAAAGTGTACAAGGTGTAATTTAATGGTGAGCTTTGTTGACACGACTACTTATGCCATTAGTTCACACTTTCTGTGTGTAAATTTGACTTTAAACTATAGTTGTTTGTGTGTAAAGATCATTTTAATTAAGTAATGAATTAAACTAATTTATTTGTGATTTTGTGTTGAAGCATTGGCACATGAAACCTAATATAAATAAACTTATATACTTCCATCCTTTGCTGAGCAGAAGCATGGCTGCTGCCCTAGGACGTAATCACTTACAGGAACAGTCAGTCAACAGGATACACTAAGAAACGCAAGATGCAAGATGGCCAGACCTATTTATTTATAAAGAACCCTCAGGTGCAGTTTTGTTGTTTGTTTGTCAGCTCTAAAAGTGATGTGTACGTCAATATTGAGCATGTGACCAATGCTGAGTGAAGGGAATTAGGGAACTGGCTCTGAATTGTTGTGTATAGTGCCTCAACCTTTCTATCTTTAACACACATCCTGTTGGGATAAGGCTACCATTGCCTGTGGGGCTTCCTCGTTTCTGTGTGTGTGTGTGTGTGTGTGTGTGTGTGTGTGTGTGTGTGTGTGTGTGTGTGTGTGTGTGTGTGTGTGT
>JAOTRA010075429.1:0-13582 GCA_026260255.1 Pseudolaguvia tuberculata | reverse complement strand
CTGCCCCTCGCGCTCTGACTGCCCCTCGCGCTCTGACTGCCCCTCGCGCTCTGACTGCCCCTCGCGCTCTGACTGCCCCTCGCGCTCTGACTGCCTCTCGCGCTCTGACTGCCTCTCTCGCTCTGACTGCCTCTCTCGCTCACGTTCAGCCGGTCTCTTTCTCGCACTCTCTCTTTCGTTTGCCAAAATATAAAAACATTAGAAGGGATATAATGACCTTTATGTTAGAATTTGCATGATAACAGCAAATACACACAAATCAAAAATCACAGCACCAAAACAATTGAACAAAACACATTAAAACCGCAGACCTGGCAACACCAAAAAGAGCATGCAATAAGTGAAAATTAAAAAGAAATTAAAAGGATAGAGAAGGTGAAATAAATGGAGGAATTCCTGATTTTATGGATTAGGGTTATGACTTTGGTGACATAAATTAATATTACAATCCGTTTATTACATGTTAAACCATGTAATAAAATACCATAACTAACTGCTTAGTGTAGCTTGATAAATATTTTATGCAGTGTTGTCATTACATCCCGTTCCTTACAAATCACTGCCTGATGAGCTGGAGGACAGAAGATAGGTCTGAAAAATGGCTTTTCTATTCATTCAATAATGTCATTTACATTAGTTTCATTATTTAACATGAATTATTTACATTAAGACTGATGGCAACATCGAAGACCCTGTATAAATCCTTCAATCGTTAACCCGCCCTTTTACTGACAACCTATTTCCTTACAGTTTCACCATGGAAAAAAAAAACATACATAAGTGGACACAGCTGAAGCCAAAGACAAAAAAAAAAAAAGGTAAAAAAAACTACCAGGCTCACAACCGCCGTGGTCTTAATGTTTAACGTGTCAGTTGCAGTGGTGCAGTGATTTCTTTTTGTGTATCCCCCATATCTTTCTTTGTCAAAGACCACTTAGACTTTGAGTGTAAGAAAGGCAGCAGTTTTAGTCAACAATGTAAACTTATAAAAGCGTAACATCAAACCTGCACAATCATGTTGTGGCAAGTTAATAATATTTTTAGTTTATGTAATTGTAAAAACAACCTTTTCATCCCACTGTCTTGGATGTTAGCTAGTAAAAGAAGAATCACTTATCTGCAACAACCAACAATGTAATTGTTCATCTCACAGTAAGAAGGTCCAGGGTTCCATTCCCAGGCAAAGGACCTTTCTGTGTGGAATATGTATGTATGTTCTCTCGAGGGTTTATTCCCCACAGTACAAAAATATATTGGTATATGTGTGGCCTTGCAATGGACTGGGGACCTCTCCAAGGTGTAACCCTGCTGTTTGCCCTTGCTGAAATTGCTCATTAAAGTGCTAGTCGGTTCAGGTAATTTAGTTATCAAATCCAGTAGCGTTTAGGGTGGAATTCAAATTTTATTTTGGGGTTTTGGGAAAGAGGAGTAATTTTTCCACAGTACTGATCACAATCTATAAACACCCCCGTTTAATGTGTACAAAGTATTACATAACATTGCATATGGAGGTTCATTGCATTTGGTTAAAACAAGCATAATTATCAGGCTTTGCCAAATCTCTAGCCCGTTTGGGGGTTATTGTGTTCTCCAGTCGGGCTACAGAAATCCCCTTTCTGCCTGTCAGGCTTTCTCATATCATCACAAATATAGTTTATATATTATGTTTTTGCAATCTTTCATATAGTAATTATGTTGTCTGACATCTTTGGCATTGGGGACTCACAACAAATATGTATATCAAAATCCAGTTTGAATAAGCACTCGCTTTCCACTTTATTTTCAATTTGCCATTTTGTAAAATTGTGTACAGGGAACGGCATTAACGACATTACATGATATTGCACCAATTCCTCTGACATCATCCTGTCAGTCATTACTATCCCTTATCACTAGATAAATAAAATCTTGCCAAGCAAGATGTTTAGGCTGGGATTTCGAATGGCAAAAATCACTGCCAGATAGCATTTATGAGGGTCTGCTCATATAGGGCGAAAGGCAGGGATACACCCTGGACATGTTGCCAGTCTGCAATTCCGACTCACCAAATCAACTTATTGTACATGTACATACTGTGGCAGGAAACTGGAGTACCTAGAGGAAACCCACACAAGATGTGGACCTTGTTGTGAGGCGACCGTGCTAACCACTACGCCACCACGACGATAGGATGTTCAGTTAGGACCAAATATTTTTTATTAACAATTCATAACATCTCACAGCAAGAAGGCACCAGGTTCAATGCCCAGGCAAGGGGTCTTTCTATTTGAGTTTGCTATGTTCTCAAGTGCTTGCATGGGTAATCTGGTTTCCTCCCACAGTCTAAAAACGTGTGCATTAGGTTGATTGGCGATTCGAATTTGCCCAAAGGCCTGTGCGTGTGTGTGTGTGTGTGTGTGTGTGTGTGGTTAGTTTAGAATTATGGAATAAGCAGATGAGAAGATGAATGAATGGATTAATAAATGAATGAATGCACTTCAGTAAAGTTAACTGTGCTGGACTCTATAGGGCGTAGATTCCTGAAGACATTCCGGCAAATTTGGACTGCTGTTTAACTCCAGCACTTCTTTAAAATCGCTTTACACCACTGTTTAATGCACTTTATAATCCTGTGCGTCTTATGTAGAAAAATGTATGAAAATATACTTGTTCATTGATATAATTAAAACGGATTTTGAAGAATTACAGCATTTGTATGCCACCATAATTAATTCAGCTTCATATGTCTACAGAAAGTGACGTTTGTTCATTTGTTCATATAGCCAAATGTTTGTGGACACTTTACAAGCCCACCCAGATAACAGTTTCCATAAATTTGTAAGTACACTTTCCCTGAAGGAATAAATCCTAAAGAAATTCAGTTAAAAGGTTTACTGACAGAATCAAAACAAGTCGAGTGTACTTTACAGAGCCCTGAACTCACACAGAACTAAACAATTTTGGGACACCATTTGTACCCCAGACCGCCTATCCCAAAACTAGATCCTGATCTCACTAACACTATAGTGGTTAAATAAATAAAAGACCAAACGCAGAGTCTTGCTTTAAACTATTTGCAATACTGTAGAACTTAGAGGCGTAAAAGTGAGACTAAATCACTAATAAGATGTTCAAAAACACATACAAAAATTATAGCAGCGGGAACATATTTTACGGGAAATAAAAGGTCACTGATGATACTGCTTTCAAATGATAGTCTGGAGCCATGAAATATTTTCCACTTCACAGTAGATTATAAAAGGTTTTACACATATGCGAAAGGGTCTCTAAAACAAACACCTGAACACCCAGACCACCAAGCACCCCTGCCCACCTAGAGAATTTCCAATTCTGATTGTACTCCAATTGACTATATTGGTATATATTCCAAATTGGAAATTCTCTAGGTGGGCAGGGGTGCTTGGTGGTCTGGGTGTTCAGGTGTTTGTTTTAGAGAATCAGGCTATGATCATCCAGAATCAGTCTCTACTTACACATCTAGATCAAACAGCTATAATCTCTCATTAAGAAATACATAATGCATGATGAACTCCAAATCTCTCCATCAACATACATCAAGAAAGGTGGGGCATATATGTAGATACTAGTATTTTGGGCTGATAATTCCACAGCTGCATTATTTATGTAAGCGTGTCACTTGGCCTGAAACCGGAACTGGTTTGGTGATCACTTTGGGGAATTGTTAGTGGAACTTCTTCCCACTACTCTCCAGGTCTGCTTACTTTTAGGACTGGTTCGACAGCTCAAAGACTGATCTTTTCTTTTGTTTGGGATATTGTAACGACGCTGTGAGTGCGGAGAAGACAGCCGGATGCATAGATGCGGTGAAGAGTGATGTTTATTTGGAGTGAAGGGGTGCAGATATATACATACAGTGAACATGTGTGTGTGTAATGTAATATTTTATATATATATATATATATACATACATACATACACACACATACACACACATACATACACTGTTCAAAGCTTCCCAAATACCCGAAGTAACGAGAGAGTCCCAAACACACTATGAGCTACCGGCGCGTCACCTTGAATATTATGTCATCGCCAAACATATATGCGGTGCTTTGACAGCTGGCGCTGCATTGGGGCGGAGCCTCGTCTGCTGATGCTGCGCGAGGGGCGGAGTCAGTTCGCCGCCTTACGGATATTCAGTAAAAATCACAAATGTGTTTTAAGCCATTTGGACTGGTGTATTGTTTACCTTCAGTGTGCTGCATCCTTTGTGATTTCTTCTCATTAAATTTTACTAAATATTCTAATTAATAAAATGGAATGGCATTCGTTCATTCATTCATTCATCTTCTTACTCGCTTATACCCTAATTTGGAGTCACGGGGGTCTGCTGGTGCCTATCCCAGCTCACATAGGGCGAGAAGCAGGGGTACACCCTGGACGGGTCGGCAGTCCATAGCAGGGCAACACATACACAACCAGCCACACACGCACACATTCACTCCTATGGACAATTTAGAATCACCAATTGACCTAATCAGTATGTTTTTGGACTGTGGGAGGAAACCGGAGTACCCGGAGAAAACCAACACAAGCACAGGGAGAACATGCAAACTCCTCATGGAAAGATCCCCGGGCCTGGGAATCGAACCTGGGTTCTTTCTTGCTGTGAGGTGACAGTGCTATCCACTATGCCATCGCGCCCCGCTTTCACTTAAAATTATTCATTTAAAAAGATGGTGAGCATTTTTGACCAATTCAGAGCCAGTCATCTGTTTACAGCACCAGTGTGTGTGTGTGTGTGTGTGTGTGTGTGTGTGTGTGTGCAAAAGATTGTTTAAGAGAGCAACAGTATGTGCAGTGAAAGCATTCAGTGACCAACGACTAATCTCTCCAGCCTCCGGCTGTGATTTAGCGCATGCACATGAGTGCTGGATTTAATCTCCGTTGCCCTTCTCAGCACACAGCCTTGCTCCTGTCAGCTACTTCTACAAGTAATGGCTGAAAATTGAATGTAGAGATTGGAAAAGAACCTAGAGCGAACATTTCATGATATTTTGATGCACTGTTCACAGAAGAAGAAACACTGCTCAAATCAACTCAGGACACACACACACTCAGGTTAGCTTTTTTCATTTTATTTTATGATAACAGGAATATCTTTATTAACACTTGGCTAATAACAATGTGCAAGTCCAAGTGTGTAAACAAAACACAGGTTCACACCAATGACATTTGTGTAATTGAGAAGCTATAAAAGGTCACAATAAATCCCAACCCATATGACAGTGGTGTACACGGTTTGACAGGGCAAAATCTATGATGCACAACAAGTAGCATAGGGAATGGAAATACATTACAGGGGGCATCAGTACTGCACAAGTCAAGTTGATTGATAAAGTTATAAAAAAAAAAAAAAGGTCTACTGCACGACGGAAAAGGCCACCGTTTTTCATTCATCTTCCTACAATCTGATATCGATTGCTGTTATTTACTAAATGCCTGACCCAACATTACTAATGGATTGGTTGCAGTAATGCTTCTAAATCCAGTTTAAGAGGCTGAAGTAAAGCATTCCGGGGGGGTTGGGTCAAAGTCAGTGCAGTGTCCATGTGCTACTGAAACTTGACTGTATTGGATTGTAGGATTAATGTTATTGTGTTGTTGTAATGTTTGCACAGTATTTCCAAACATACATGAGACACCTGACGATGTGTATGTCTTATACCATCATTGTAACTTCACTATATCCTTTCTACTAAAATGTGTGTCTTTATCAAGAGACATTGTGTGTCAATCTCTGTCAAGGGACAGTGGTGGCTTAATGGTTGTTGATCGGTAGACCAGGAAGACCTGGGTTCTAGCCCCACCTCCGCCAAGGAAAACCTGGGCTCAAATCCGCCACTGTTGGGTCCTTTGATCCAGTTGATCCTAAAGTTGTTTAGTAGGGTTCCAGTCAGTGCTTTGTGCAGGGAATTCCGATTTCTCCACTCCAACCAAGTCATTCTGCAAAAGTAACTAAGAAGTTCTAGACAACTGTTCACTTCCAACTATGGTGCAACAGTTTACCGAAGACACATTTATAGCTCATAAGTCTTCCTGTGTCCTTGTGGACAAAAGTGTAGAGGAAAATAATGAGCGATTACTGATTACATACATCTATGAAAAAACATGGTGTGTAAATCTATACACAAAACAGACTTGTGCTTTACAATGATTTGATTGTCGTTGCAGTATTTCACAGCAGCAGGCATTTTTTTTTACAATTTATTCTACATGGTGGTACTAGATTGAGGACACACCAGGAACAGCTAGTGAGAAGCTGAGGGCAGTATTGGGTCTTCCTGAGCTTGAAAATCCAGCTCTATAATAAAGTCAATACAGTGGAACCTTACTATTCGTACACAGATCGTTCCTGGAGGCAGTTCAAATGGCGAAGCATTTTATTATGCGAATCATTTTATTATAATATAGCCTCTTTTATTATCTCTATTTTTCAGTATAGATGATATGGTTGATTTTGCCCTACTGAGTTGCCAGGTCAGAGACACGAGTTCCAATTTCAAACTTTGCACAGAGTTCTTTTCTCAATTCAATTATGGTTCTCACTGCTTGGTTGAATCATTAGTCTTTGTTGGACCCATGGCTGCACTATTTTTAATAAAAAATAACAATAATAAAGCACAAAGTTTCACAGAGCTTGCGTGGATAATGTGTAGCGTACGGAAAGAGTGACCTGACCGCGTGGCTCGATCAGTAATAAAGTGACTCTGTCCAAATCATGGGGCAAAGGTACGAATGATGAGTTGAATTGTACTTGAAGCGGATGAATGGTGGGGTTCCACTGTATAAGTGTTTCTCAGAATTTTGTACTACAGTGCCACAAAGGCTCACATATTCCATCACTCGCTCAACGAATTGAAAGAAGATTCCCAGACTGCGCTGTCTACTAAAAACGCAATAAATGCACAAACAGCACTATGCTATAAGAAGATATTTGATTTATGTTTAATTTGACTGGGAGGAAGAAAGAATAGAGAGATTCACTTTGTTGCTATTTCAGGAGGAACCTGAGATAAATACAATTACCTGGGAGCTACTGAAATGTTAAAGATTTGATGAAGTCTAATGTTTTACATATTCATCGTGGCAGCATTTTGATATTCTGATGTTTCCACAAAAGGGACTGGAAACTCTGTTTATTCTTAAAATAATTGGAAATAAAAAGTAGTAAGCTCTTGATCATTTTGAACCTGTGTCCAACAGCATTCCTGCACAATGCTTCTGTACTTCAGCTGTCAGTAGCATACTAAGGTCGAGTCATGGCCAAAGTGGCACCCCAGAATTTTTTCTAGAAAATGCACTATTTCTCCCAGAAAAACATTGCAATTCCATGTGTTTAGTTCCTTGAATCCATAAAAAGACTGGGAAAATGTATAATTTAACACAGAAAGACTTTGTAAGGACTTGCAAACAAAAACGGGTGACAAATATCAACAACATCAAGGTTACAAGTCTATCTCCAAAGATCTTGGTGTTCCTTTGTCCATGGTGTGCAAAATAACCAAGTTTACAACCCATGGCATTGTAGCTAATTTTCCTGATGGTGGACAGAATTGAAAAATTGATTAAAAAAACCCCAAACAAACAAAAAATAAGGTTTTAATGCATAATAGTCCGGATGGTAAATAAACAGTAATCCAGATCCAGAGAAATTTAAGCTGGCTCAGGTTGCAACCGTATCAGCAACTATCCGTCTACATTTGAACGAAATGAAATGCTATGTGGGCGGTGCGGTGGTGTAGTGGATAGCATGGTCGCCTCACAACAAGAAGGTCCTGGGTTCGGGAATCTTAGTAAGAAAAAGAATGAATTGCTATGGAAGGAGATCCGGAAGAACCTCAATGCTGACAAAGAGACATAAAAAGCTAGCCTGATGTCTGCCAAAATTTAAGTGAGTAGGCCAAAATCTGGAGATTACCAAAGAATTTTGTGTCAATGTAGGGTTAATTAGGGCAATGTAGGACACATGTCCTAGATGATGGATCGTCCACCTGGAATAGTGTTTAAAAAGAAGAGGAGTCCAAAATTCTTGAAAAAAAAATCTTTTTTTCAGCAGAATCACCTAAAAATTTGCCATCCAGTTGAGTGAGTTTTTATGATTGTCGTCAAGCTGCACAGCTAAAGATATCTACGCTCTGGTACTCTCTTACCGATATTTTACTGGAAAGAAAAATAAAAATCAATATATCGGACAAACCTAATAACTTTGACTTTTAATAGAACAGCTTTACTTCACTAGCCTGGCACACAGGAACGAGTGTTTTCATAATGCCTCACTCAAGTGACGTCCAAATACACATTTTTACTTTATTAGAATAAAATCAGATTATTCACCAATAATCATCCTTCAGATCATTTAGTCTGATCCTGTTGGTTTTTCTAAATTGCATTTAATGATCAAAAACGTCAAAAAAAGTAAGTTCAGAATCAAGATTATTCATGTCCAGGAAAAAAAAAAAAAGACTTAAAAGCAATGAAACATATATCCAAAGGAATCCATACATGTACTTTATTATTTAGTACATAAGCAGTGCCGTATCCATGAATAAGCAAACTTAGTTTAGCAGCGTAGTGTCCTTTGTTACCACCAGTGGTCTCCCAAGAGTACATGAAATGACATAATGTGTTCTATATATTATGTCAGTGGAACAGTGATAATGTCACGGACGCTATGCCTCTGTTTCCGGTCCGGCACACCTCTTCCGCACCCACGCACACCTCATCATTGTTGCTACTCATTGATTGCGCATGCTGTAAATGCCGGCGGCGGTTTTGCGTGTTGGATGATTGCTCAAGTTTGAGTGCTCAAGCTTATTTCCGTTTGTTTCTGACCTCATGTCTAGATCTTGTTCTTGTGTCTGTATCTTGTATTTTCTCATTCAACCTTGATTTGCTTTCCCTCCAGTATCTATGGCGTGTTTGTTTTACTTTTTTGTTTAAACACCAATCTTGCGTTTGTGTGCATCTGTCATGTCGGTCTTAACGTTTCATGGTGATCATTCTGACAGAATGATCTGACCAGCTTCGCATCCAATGGATTGGTGGCGACCCCTGCGCCGACCCGCGGTGGAGAGCCAGGACACCTCCCCTGATTTCATCCAAATTATAAGACAAGCGTGTAAGTTGATCAGTGCATGTCGGTGCTTGATGCCATTCTCGACATGCACACGGACTTTGACTGCTCATTTGGTGGGCTGGTTACTAACCGGCCTCGCACCGTTTTTAGCAGTGATCAGCGATGCCCGAGGAGGACCCGGCAGGGTCAGCGACACCCAAAGAGGGCTTAGCGGGGTCAGCGACGCCCAAAGAGGGCTCGACTGAGCTCGAAATATCTGAGGACGGCCCAGCAGGGTCAACGACGCCTGTGGAGTACCCGGTGGAGCCAGCGAAGCCTAAGGAGGGTTCGACAGAGCCTGCAAAGCCCGAGAAGGCTCTTTTTTCTGTTGAGTTCCTAGTTCAGATTAGTCCTGGTCTTGGTTAGATTAGCGTTTTGGATTTTTTTGTGTGCTTCTGTAATTTAGTGTTTTACCCATGGGAACGTCTGGAGGCAATCTTACAGGGAGGGGTACTGTCATGCCCAATATTAAGCTGTATAAACTAGTGAAAAAACTATAAGAGCTTTTGAAAAATAATTAAGTGCATTAAATATTAATGTAGATTCTTTATAAATTAATTGCCTGTCAGAAAGACACTTATTACAATGGTACACATTTATTACAACGGAACTGTCTCTTTAATAGAGGTCACATCACTATACATGGTAAATTCCACTAAAGTCAATGGTGATATCCTCAGATCATCCTCCCTCCAAGCTGAAAAAGATTTTATAACCCTCTCTGACCTGTACAAATTCCAATAATTCCTTCTGTTATACCAGCATCTGAAAAAAACCATGCTTTATCACTAGACTTTCTACAGACAAATTTCAATAAAGGCATTTGGGGTATTCAACGGCTCTGAACAAATGACAACCAGTCAGCTATTCTATCCACAGTTCTGGTGGTTTCATTTGCATTCAGATATGTATAACAATAGTTACTGTTGTATACTTTTTAGTCTGTTCACCAGACACAATATTAACTGTTGGATGAACGGTGAATGCATAGGACATACAACTGGAAATTAATTACGTCACCCCATTTTACCAAATTTCAATGTGTTTTTAATGCTAAACTTTCTCACATATAGATTTATACACAAATCGTTAAAGAAACCTTTGCTTTACATTTTTATGTAAAACATGAAACATGATGCTTAGGAGAAATGGTTTGGACATTTGCAGAGGAGGGGCATGCAGTATATTGGTAGGTGAATGCTGAGGATGGAGGTGCCGGGCAGGAGGAAAAGAGAAAAACTTAAAAGGAGGTTTATGGATGTGGTGAGGGAAGATATGCAGGTAGAAAGAAAGTTAAGGTGAAAGAGGCAAATGTAGAGGACAGGGTAGTGTGGAGAAAAGTGATCCGACCACTAACTGGAGCAGCAAAAAGAAGAAGAAAATTATGCTTAGGAGAACAAAATGTGATGCAATGGTGGTTTTCAACCAACAAAGGTTTAAAAAAAAAAAAAAAAAAAAAGGAATTTGTGTAATATTCATTTATTTTTCTGCTCAAATCTTTGAATTATTTCAGAAATTATGTATTCAGACCCAGTTGTATAAAAGGAAAAGCAAAACAAGTGTTATCTGAATTCATTTTAGTATTTCTGCTATTTCTATAAAGATTGGCATCACATGGACAGCCAAAAGCTTACTATCTATCTAACCCTACAAAATACCATTGTAATCAATAATTATAGCAACATTATATTATACTTCATTAAAAAAAATGCTGAGAGTCCTGCAGCCGGATCTGATTCAGATTCAACCCCACTTAAATTCTTCCAGGTTCTACATAATATACAAAGTAATTCTAGACGACTGTATGATTCCACAGATTGTAGCACCAGTTGGGAAAATATACCCACAGAGGGCATTTTAAAGTGTGTTTCATGGTCACTGTTAAACGAGCTATAAAAATAAAATTCTTATGAATTACATTTAACTCTTATGAGTTACAATAAAGAAATGGAGAATTTTCCACAATAGAGCAATAAACAGCAGGCATAATATAAAAAGTGACCAGAAATAACTTCTTACTGAAACAACAGAAGGTGTATTTGTTGTTCTCAGAATTAAGGTTATTGGCTAATAAGCTATTCAAATTTTATTGCCCCTATAACTTAGCTAACAGTTCCGTTTAAGCAAGGCAGTGTAAAAATGTAGGGTTAGCCAGATCCATCATGAAGTAAACAGATAGGAGTGCACACTTTATTGAGAAGCTACAAGTATTCCAATAATAATAAGAATCGCAAAACCAAAAGCCAAGTCCAAGTCTGTAATCCAAAGTCGGAATCCAAAACAGCAAATAAGAACAAAGATCAAAAGGTAACTAGAATAACGCTTGGTAGAGGCCAGAGGCAGCAATACTTTGCAACATGCTCCAGAGAACCGCCCTCTTATATAGTGCATCCATGCTTAATTACCCAGAAACGGAAGTAAACATCAAATTTCGGGCGAGGGCGCCCTCTCGTGATGGTCCTCCGGCACAGTAGTCCTTACGGGCAGCATAGGTCCTGTCCAGGGAGGTCTTAACGAATCAAGTTTGTTACAAAAACAAACAAACAAACCTAAAACTAGGATGAAGCCTATTTCTGGAGGATGAACTTTATGATTACAGTACATGGTAATACAGCTTCACAAATGCCAATCATCAAGGGTGTTCCTGCGCTTCTTTACCTGAAAGAATCAATTTTATTAATTTATTTTTTATTTTATTTATTCTTGATTTTTGCATATTCCAGTTGGTGGTACGAGTGTAAGGTCAGCTATTGTACAGCGCCTCTGGAGCAGGAAGGATTAAGGGTCTTGCTCAAGGACCCAACAGTGGTAGACTTGAGCCCAGGTCTTCCTGGTCTACCGATCAACAACTCAGCACCTTAACCATTTGAACCATGTAAAGAAATGTTACATTACATTTCAAACAAATATTAATACATCTTATGATATGATGAAATAATATTCTAACTGCTGTTTAATTCAAGGGACTATTTCGTTCATTGCACTGGCAGTCACTCAAAGTCCCCATTGCTGATTAATTATAAATGATGTCCGGTTAATAAAGTTCCCATCAATACATATAAACAAAGTGTTGACATCTGAAACAGTGATCTGTTTAGACTAACTATTCTAAGCTACAATAATCAGAGAAAGAGAAAGTTCTTAGTATGATGAATGATGAATTACATTATTAGAATGTTAATTATGCTTGGCACAAAATGACAAATTTTTGTCTCTGAAGCAATAAACATCTTGTTCTTACAGAACAGCAGACTGACAAAATCACAATAGAGGGTGGTTCATATCATACCATTTGCACAGCTAACTTTCTTATTTCTAATGTAGAAACATAGCATGCTCTTTTTTTTTTTTACAGATTTTAGCACAGTATTACATTTTTTCCCCCACCGTGGTGAGTAATGCCGGGCAAGAGGAAGACCAAATTACACTGATTGTATAATCTGTATGGTTTTTTTTAGTTAACTATTAAAATTTCTCTCCAGCACAATAATATAGTGATTAACTTATAACTTCATCATCAACTATAAGCACCAATTTTATGTTTGCAAAAAGAGGGTTTCATTCACCTATCCCAGCGCACATAGGGCAAGAGGCGGGGGTACACCCTGGGCGGGTCACCAGTCCATCTCAGGTACTATCGGAATATTCTTGAGAAACATCTGTTAAACTTAAGCTTAAACTAAACCAAACTGGCTCATGTCATGAGACAATAACCCCACACGCACCAGTAAACTCACAGCTTATTCGCTGTAAGTTTGCATCCCAGTGCATATAGGGCGAGAGGCGGAGGTACACCCTGGACGAGTCACCAGTCCATCGCAGGGCAACACAGACAAACAACCATTCACACACACACATTCACTCCTATGGACAATTTAGAAATCACCAACCGACCTAATCTGCATGTTTTTGGACTGTGGGAGGAAACCCACGCAAGCGCTAGAAGAACATTCAAACTCCCCACAGAAAGATCCCCAGCTTGGGATTCGAACTCAGGACCTTCTTGTTGTGAGGCGACCATGCTAACCACTACGCCACCGCACCGACCTCCACCCTTATTAACATTCCTTATTCAATGATTGCATGCATTTATAATATACAGAAATATGATAAACATAAAATTGATGTAAAATATGCTGTGTCTATATTATGTTTCTTCATGTTAATTATTTAACTCACAATAAACTAAAATGTAAGCAACATTGTAAAATAATAAATAAAATATTTAGTTGATATATTAAAATATCCCCAAAAATACATAACAGGTTTTATATATTGACACTGTACAACTAGTGCTATTTGCTCTTCATGCTGACTGCAGCTATTTTAACATTTAAAACAGCATTGCTAGAAGATCTTATCATCCACATCTTCTGCTAGAAGATCTCCAGCAGGTCAAATGTTATTCTTATACATACACATACATATATATATATATATATA
>JAOTRA010075412.1:0-13583 GCA_026260255.1 Pseudolaguvia tuberculata | reverse complement strand
GCCAATTTAGACTCACCAATCCACCTAATGTACATGTTTTTGGACAGTGGGAGGAAACCGGAGTACCCGGAGGAAACATGGAACCCAGGAATCGAACCCGGGACCTTCTTGTTGTGAGGCGAGCGTGCTAACCACTACACCACCGTGCCGCCCTACCCTGAAATGTTTAACCAATAAACAATATTTTTGTTTTAACCGTGATTAACTATTGTTATAGTTACAGTTATATACAGCGCGGTGGTGAAGTGGTTAGCAAGATCGCCGCACAACAAGAATGTCCCGGGTTCGATTACCGGGATCTGTGAGAAGTTTGCATGTTCTCCCTTCGCTTGCGTGGGTTTCCTCCTACCGTCCAGAAACATGCATGTTAGGTTGTTGGTGAATCAAAATTAATGAGAATTGAATGTGTGTGAGAATCTCGCACTATGTGCGCTGGAATAGCCATCAGCAGACTCCGTGACTCCTAATTAGGTAAGAAGATGAATGAATTAATTCTCTCTGGAGCCCTCACACCCTGAACGCTACAGAGCACTGAACACAAGAACCACTCAGGTTCAGTTTCTTCCATCAGGCAGCCTAAATGAATACTTTAAAAAAAACCCACATAGTTCATATAACGCTAATGTACCTTAATCTCACTGTCTGTACTCATCTTTTAATTTTTTTTTACGTAGCCTACAGCAGGTTATGGTCGCTAAACCGCTGGATGTCCAGGTGGTGCTCCGAGAAAAATGTAATTTTATCGATAATTGACGAGTGTTTGAGGGCAAACATGACCTGTTAGGGCGAGACGGTAAGGGCTGCTTTCTTGTCATGCAACATAGCCCATAGTCTTAGGACAGGCCTAGTTAATCGCTGACTGTCCAAAGCCCAGGCCATGGAGCAGGTGGTCAGGTTAGTCCGACCATCTGACTGCTGCTTGGAGTCGTCATCTAGGACACCTAGCACATTTAATATTGAGACAGTGTCTGTTCAAAAATAATCGGAAAGTGTGTCTTAATAATCTAATTAATATAGTCACTTCGAACATAGAACCTGCTGATCCTCTGATCTGAAGTTTGGACTATTAAATATTATCTATTGCGTCTAAATCTCATTGTTAATGAAATGATTACAGATCAGAAGTTTGATGTCCTGTGTTTTTAACAGAAACCTGGACTAAGAAGAATGAGAATGTAGCATTAAATGAAGAGAGTCCAGCGTACAGCTACATACACCAGCCTCGTCTAGCCGGTAGAAGTGGAGGCTTAGACGTTATTTATAATAATAGTTTAAAGACCATACAAAAACACGAATATAATTTTAACACATTTGAAATTCTTTATAGTAAAGTAACGTATGCAACGGGAAACAATAAGCCGAGTCAGTCGATTCCAATAATTATTATATACAGACCACCAAGACCATACTCTGAATTTCTTGGTGAATTTGCAGACTTTGTATTGAACCTGGTGGTCTCTGTGGATAAAGCACTAATTGTTGGTGATTTTAATATTCATTTAGAAAATACAGGTGACCCGCTAAGGACGGCATTTTCATCTATACTTGACTCAGTGGGAGTCAATCAGTGTGTTATAGGACCCACACATAAAACAGGTCACACATTAGACTTGATATTATCCTTCTGTATAAATGTTTGAGAAAGTAGAGATAATCCCACAGTGTGAAATAGTTTCTGATCACTGTCTCGTTTCGTCTAAAATATCCCTTAGTCAGAATGTACATGTAGCCTCACGTTACCGCATGAAAATTTTTTATTAACCTTCTCCCAGATTTAGCCACCAAGATTAGATCACCGTCGGATCCCATGGAACTCGACCAGGCAATTACCTAGAATCTACTCTGCGTTATACCTTAGATAGCGTAGCCCCAGTTAAAAGTCAATTATTCATTCATTATTTCACCTTCTTACCCACCTATTCCCGATTCCAGGGTCACGGGGGTCTGCTGGGCCTATCCCAGCACATATAGGGCGAGAGGCGGGGGTACACCCTGGACGCCAGTCCATCTCAGGGCAACACATAGACAAACAACCATTCACACACATTCACTCCTATGGACAATTCAGAATCACCAATCCACCTTATCTGCATGTTTTTGGACTATGGGAGGAAACCAGAGCACCCGGAGAAAACCCACGCTAGCGTGGGGAGAAAATGCACACTCCGCACAGAAAGATCCCGGCCTGGGTAAAAGTCAATTAGTTAAAAAAAAAAGCTGGCTCCATGGTTTAATGATCGTACATGGTCTCTAAAACAGAGCGCCAGAAAAATAGAGCGAAAATTGCAGCGGACAGGATTGTTAGTAGTTCAGACAGCATGGAAGGAGAGCAACCTGGCTTATAAAAAAGGTCTTAGTGAGGCCAGAAAAGCCTACCTACCTCTCATCCCTTATAGAAAATAACAGGAATAATTCCAGGTTCCTATTTAACACTATAGCTAAATTAACTAGGAATCGGACCACCATGACACCTCCACAGCTACAGCCTGCAGTAATGAGGACTTCAGGAACTTCTTTGATGACAAAATTGTAAAGATTAGGCAGACAATTGAGACTGCTAGGATAGTTCCCCTAACTAGTTCTGATGATTTAGAACAGGGGTGTCCAAACTACGGCCCGCAGGCCCGCAAGGTCCTCTCATTCGGCCCGCGGAACCCTTTTTATAGATGAATAAAATTATTGAAATTTGTGTATCGTGCCAAAATCAGCTGCCACTTATGTTGACGTTTCGTTTTTGGATATCAGGGAGTGCCACTGATATCAGGATTAGTTTGGAGAACCAGGTCTTGTTTGGACAGTAAGGTGCTTCCAAGCTGCAACTGCACTCAACCTTTCCTGACCTTGCACACGATCTATGAAATGAGAATCATTAGGGGGAAAGCATACTTAATTGGACAATGACTGCAGAAGTGATAAGAAAGACAGCTAGGAACTTGGTATGACATCTGGAAAGGGTAAGGAAGACAAAGAGACCTGGTGGTGGAATGAGGTAGTGCAGGAAAGTATAAGGAAAAAGAGGTTGGCGAAGCAAAATTTGGATCAGCAGAGAGATGAGAAAAGTAGGCAGGAGTATAAGGCAGCAGGTGAAGAGGGAGGTGGCAAAGGCGAAGGAAAAGGCATATGAGGAATTGTATGAGAAGTTGCACACTAAGGAGGGAGAAAAGGATTTCTACCGGTTGGTCAGGCAGAGAGACAGAGATGGGAAGGATGTACTGCAAGTTAGAGCAATAAAGGATACGGATGGAAATGTGTTGGCTAGTGAGTATTTTGAGCAGCTGATGAATGAGGATGTTACGTCTTCAGACATATATAGTTTTGGGTTCTGTGTTGTGCCTGCATGTTTGTTTTTGTCATTGTGTGCAGACTCTCTCTTTTGCTATGTCCTGTTCTCTCTCTCTCTGTCCTCATTAAGCAGAGCTTAATTGGAACCAGCTGCAGGTGATTGCGTGGCCTGGACAAGCCTTAAATACGGAGAAGCAGCACAGACTCAGAGAACTTCTGTTGAGTGTGTGGCTAAGCGCCGTTGTTGTCAGTTATCTCTTTGCCCTAAATCTGTGTGAAATATTGTGTTGTGAATAGCTTTGGTGGTGGTTAGTTGGGTGTGTGTTTGTTTAAGTGTTGTCACATTCTTATTTTATGCCACATTCACCGTCACGTTTGTAAATAGATTTCATTTCTTTTCTTTATTATATTTGTCACATCCACCTTCACGGTTGTAAATATATTTTGTTGATATTTTTGGTATTATTGGTTATTTGTATTATTGTTAGTTTTTGAAGCGAGTAGGTTGGGGCGTTAATCAAACGCCTTTTCGTTTGATTAACTTTTCTCCTGGTTTTGGTCAGTTAGGGAGACAGGGAAGGACATGTGTATTTTCTTTAGGAGTTTCTTTAATAGGTAATTTAGCAGGGTTTCCTTCTTAGTTAGTCTTCATTTTTGTTTGTTATTTTGGTCTTGATCCCCCTCCGAAGACTGATGCTTCTTTTCTAAGAAATACAAATAAATGTGTATAATTCATGCATTCTTATAATTTATTATTATTATTATTATTATTATTACTATTATTATTATATTCTTGTCACGGCCTCCCAACCTAGACTGGTGGGGTCGTAACAATTGGGGGCTCGTCCGGGATCTATCTATCCTCTATTCTCGTTCATAACTTGCTTGGCTGTCTTGGAATTTTCGTTAGGGTATCAGATCCATAAAATTTAAAAAAATGGAATTCGACTTGCTGAGGTTTTCTCTTTTTCCACATTAGAAGAATTCGATCGGTGTAGGAAAAAAGATTTAATTCTGATTGCCGAATTTTTCAATGTAACCGTCCCAAAGGAGCAAAAGAAAGTCATTAAAGAGGTGTTGTATGACAAGTTAGTGGAAACAGGCATTTTACCTGAACGTGCGGTAATAGAATGTCATGAGGTAGAATCTATTGGTAAAGTGTCATTGGACGATGTAGATTCAGTAAGCGGTAGAATAATAACAGACCCAATGATAACCCTTCGATTAAAAGAATTAGAACTCGAATTAAAGAAGCAGGAGTATGAAACCCAACGACTGCGATTAAAAGAGTTAGAGTTACAAATCGATCGGGATATCAAGTTACGTAAACTGGATATAGAAGTTCAAATGCGGCGCAGTAAACCAGTTCCATTACCGCGCACCGCACCTCCTTCCAGTAGTACTGAGGTTGGGCGACCTGACTTCGATGTGAGTAAGTACATTAAACTTGTTCCTCTCTTCCGTGAAACTGAAGTAGACTCGTACTTTGTTGCTTTTGAACGAGTTGCAGTTAAATTAAAATGGCCTAGAGAGATGTGGGCATTGATGTTGCAGTGTAATCTTGTTGGCAAAGCACAGGAAGTTTGTGCAGCTTTGCCAATTGAAGATTCACTAAATTATGATGTGGTGAAATCGGCTGTTTTTGCGACCTTATGAACTGGTACCAGAGGCTTATCGACAAAGGTTCAGGGCTTGTTCAAAGACAGGAAAGCAGTGTCTGGTCCTGTTAGCATCGGGGTGCGTTCACAATTACCTGTGGAAGGGTTAGACACGATCTTGGGTAATGATCTGGCTGGAAGTAAAGTTTTTCCCTATCCAATTGTTTCTGAAAAACCCGAGATTATTGCCAAAGATGATTCTTTGTTACAGTTTTGTTATTTTTCCCTCATGTGCTGTGACTCGCGCACAGGAAAAGAAATTTGATGTGATTGATCTTTCCAGTTATAACAGTTGTAATGTTATTACAGGGGGTTCTGTAGGAACTTTGCCTCAGTGGTGGCGCCCCTTAACGACCTCCTTAGCACAGAGCAAAAGTTTGTGTGGGATGAAAAGCGTGAGTCTGCTTTTTGCTCTGCTAAAGATTTGCTGTGTAAAGCTCCAATCTTGTCTGCCCCAAATGTTGAGTTGCCCTTCACACTGCAGGTTGATGCAAGTGCTCGTGGTGCCGGTGCGGTGCTAATGCAAGCTGATGATGCTGGCATTGAACATCCCATCAGTTATTTTTCCAAAAAGTTTACCAAATGTCAACAGCACTACAGCACTATTGAAAAGAAAACTTTGGCGTCAATATTGGCACTAAAGCACTTTGAAGTATACCTCAACTCGGTTAATCAAATTGTGGTATATACGGATCATAACCCATTGACATTTTTGTCTCGTATGTCAAACTCCAACCAACGGTTAATGAGATGGGCACTGACTGTACAGGAGTTTAATTTAGACATACGTTGTCAGAAAGGTGTAGAAAACGTTGTAGCCGATGCGTTGTCCGGAGCTTGAGATGTAGATGGTCTCTATACCTCTCGTATACTTTTGTAACTAAGGGTGGGGGTGTTCAGACATATATAGCTTTGGGTTCTGTGTTGTGCCTGCATGTTTGTTTTTGACATTGTGTGCAGTCTCTCTCTTTTGCTATGTCCTGTTCTCTCTCTCTCTGTCCTCATTAAGCAGAGCTTAATTGGAACCAGCTGTAGGTGATTGCATGGCCTGGAGAAGCAGCACAGAGTCAGAGAACTTCTGTTGAGTGTGTGGCTAAGCGCCGTTGTTGTCAGTTGTCTCTTTGCCCTAAATCTGTGTGAAATAATGTGTTGTGAATAGCTTTGGTGGGGGTTAGTTGAAGTTGGGTGTGTGTTTGTTTAAGTGTTCACATCCTTATTTTATGTCTTTTCTAAGTAATAGAAATAAATGTGTATAATTCATGCATTCTTATAATTTTTTATTATTATTATTATTATATTCTTGTCACTGCCTCCCAACCTAGACTGGTGAGGTCATAACAAGGAGAATGAGAGAAAGAGAAGCTTGGATGATGTGGAGCAGGAAGTGGATAGGTTTAGTAAGACAGAAGTGAGAGCAGCTATTAAGAGGATGAAGAGTGGAAAGGCGGTTGGACCAGATAACATTCCAGTAGAAGTGTGGAGATGTTTAGGAGACATGGCAGTGGAGTTTATGACTAAATTGTTTAACAGGATTGTGGAACTTGAGAGGACGCCTGAGGAAAGGAGAAGGAGTGTTCTAGTACAGGTTTTTAAGAATAAGGGAAATGTGCAAGCGTGCAGTAACTTAAGGCAAATAAAGTTGATGAGTCACACCATGAATTGATTGAGTAGTGGAAGCTAGGCTGAGGGAAGAGGTGCCCATTTGTGAGCAACAGTATGGTTTCATGCTGATGATGTTGATGGAGAAGTATAGAGAAGGCCAGAAGGAGTTGCATTGTGTGTTTGTGGATCTGGAGAAAGCGTACGATAGGGTTCCGAGAGAGGAGCAGTGGTATTGTATGAGGACGTCAGGTGTAGCAGAGAAGTATGTAAGGGTGGTGCAGGACATGTATGAGGACAGTGTGACTGCAGTGAGGTGTGCGGTAGGAAAGTCGTTTTTTTTGGAGTCTTCATGGACGATGATGTTTGCGGATGATATTGTGATTTGTGGTGAGAATAGGGGGCAGGTTGAGAAGAATCTGGAAAGGTGGAGGTATGTGCTGGAGATAAGGGGAATGAAAGTCAGCAGGAGTAAGACAGAGTACATGTGTTGAATGAGAGGGAAGGCAATGGAGTGGTGAGGTTGCAGGGAGACGTGGTAGTGAAAGTGGAATTGTTTAAGTACCTGGGGTCAACAGTGCAATGTAATGAAGAGTGTGTTAGAGAAGTGAAGAAAAAAGTTCAGGCAGGGTGGAGAAGAGTGGCGAGAGTGGTTTGAGATAGACGAGTTTTAACAAGAGTGAAAGGGAAACTTTATAGGACTGTAGTGAAACCAGCAATGTTGTACGGTAGAGACAGAGGCGTTGTTGAAGATGTTGAGATTTTCATTGGGAGTGACAAGGATGAACAGGATTAGAAATTAGTTTCTAATATATAATCTAATATAATATATTCAATAGCAACATGCTCCTACATATTTAGTTATTAGAACAGTGCTTATATGAGTGGTGGGGTGGAGTAGTGGTTAACATTGTCGCCTCACAATAATCAATGGCCAGATCTTCTGTCTGGAGTTTGCATGTTTTCCCTGCATTTGTGTGGGTTTCCTTCCACAATTCACAGTCTAATAACATGTACGTTAGGTTGATTGGTGATTCTAAATTGCCCATAGGAGTGAGTGCGTGTGTGAGTGATTGTTCATCTATTTGTGCCCTGCGTTGAACTGGTGAACTGTCTAGGGTGTACCCCTGCCTCTTGCCTTATGTGCACTGGGATAGGGTTCAGCAAATCTCTGTGACCCCGAATTATGGCATAAGGTGATAAGAAGATGAATGAATAAACTGCGATTATTTCCTCATTGGTATAAGTGATAGTGGCTGATAATAAACAAGAAATGTGCAGCTTTATACCATTATTTAAGTAAAAGATGGTAGTATGGGGGAACTGTGGCAGTCAAGACCCTGAATTAGAAAATAAGTTGTGCTGTTAATGTTTCTTAACCGTACAGTCTGAACCACTGTTGGCACACCACACGTGCAGATCATGTGTTGCAGCCAGTGGGACAGGAAACATTGCACAGGTGGAAAGAAGAATGGATTCTGCTAAATACCAGTAAATTCTTTAAGCAAACATCACACCATCTTTTAAAAAAAACTGAATTTGAAAAGAGGATGGCTTTTACAACAGGATAATGATCCTAAACATACCTCGAAATCCACTATGGAATACCTGAGGAAACACAAGATGAAGGTTTTGGAATGTCTATCACAGTCCACTGATTTATGAAAATGTGTGTGTAGATCTTAAAAGAGGTGTTCATGCAAGAAAACCAAATAATATTATAGTACTAGAAACCATTTGCAAGGAAAAATGGGAGAAAATCCAAAATACTAGAAATAAAACACTTTTTGCTGCCTATAAGAGTTTTTGCAAGCTGTAATATCTGAAGGTGTTACTAAGCACTGATTATGTACGGTGCCCAGACCTTTGTACAGTGCCATAATAATGTTTTAATATTTTTATAATATTTTATAATATTATATTTTTATTTATTTTCAATTTAAGGCATACGAGGTAACCATGCATTTATGTTTGGTGAAAATTTCCAAGAGAGACTGTGTTTAAATCACCACAATCTGTTATTTATCAGGGATGCCTTCCTAAGACTGTATGTAGAATCCAAGTCAGTTGATTCAGTGTGGATGTTATATTCAGCTGATCACATTACCTGCTGTAAAGCTTTCCTGTCCTTTTTGATACTGTTATAAAACCAAGCTGCGATGCTTAATGTTAAGATACGTTTGATCGTGCAGGTGTAGAAAGTCTTTAGAACCAGATTTCTATTGGTTCTATTTAATGACGTTTAAATGTGGCAATTTAATGACGTTTAAATGTCTGAGGTGGAATAAACACTGACAGGACCATGGTGTTTATGTGACAGGACCATGATAGGTTTTGCATGATATGTATACCCAGGTATCAAAAACTGTCTACTCTCTCCATTGTGGTCTTGTTTATCATGAGTGGCTGACATTTCCTTTCCTGCCTTGTGCTATTGTCCACTATCAACTCCTTTGTTTTACTGATGTTTAGAATGATATTATTGGCCTGGCACCATGTCTGCAAGTTTCTAATGTAGGCTGTCTTGTCATTGTTGGAGATTAGACCTAACACAACTGTGTTCTCAGAATATCTGACAATGATATAGGAGTTGGAGGTGGCCACACAGTCATGAGTGTACAGGGAGTATAGCAGGGGGCTCAGAATCTTGAACCGCTCTAGTGTCCTCTGTGAAGTGATTCGGACTATATGCTGAAAGTGGTTCTGGTGTATTGGGTAGTGAAGACATTATGAAGTATGTTAAAGTGACTAGTCTCTCAAAACACTTCATCACAATGGAAGTCAGGGCTACTGCGTGGTAGTGATGCAGGTGGGTAGAGCATGTATGGATTGACTGTCCCAGTGAAAGGTTGAAAATCTCAGTAAACAGCTTGTTGGTCAGTGAAAATTACCAAATCCAATATGTGAGAGTTGAGGTTAGGGTGGGTACTTTAAATGTTGGTACTATGACTGGTAAAACAAGAGAGTTAGCTGACATGATGGAGCAAAGAAGATTTGATATGTTGTGTTTTCAGAAGACCAGGTGGAAATTGAGTAAGGTCAGGAACATTGGAGGTGAATTTGAAATATTTTATTATGATGTAGTTGGAAAAAGAAATGGTGTATGTGTAATCCTTAACAAAGATTACATTGAGAGTGTGGTGGAGGTGAGAGTTTCTGATAGAGTTATGAAAGTGAGGCTGAAATGAGGGCGTGATTATAAATATGATTAGTGCTTATGCTCCACAAGTAGGTTGTGAAATGGAGAAAAAGAAAAGATTGTGGAGTGAGTTAGATTGAGTGGTGGAAAGTGTAGCTAGGCATGAAATATAGGAGCACACTTAAATGGTCATGTTGGTGAAGGGAACAGATGTGATAAGGAGCGGAATGTGGAAGGGCAGATGGTGGTAGATTTTGCTAAAAGGATGGAGATGGCAGTAGTGAACACGTATTTTAAGAAGAAGGAAGAGCTTAGGGTGACATATAAGAGTGGAAGAAGTTGCACACAGGTAGACTATGTTTTGTGCAGGAGAGGTCAGAAAGAGATTAGTGGTGGCATGGGATTGTGTAGCTAAACAACATCAGGTGGTCTGTAGGGTGGCTTTGGAGGTTATGAAGTAGAGGAAGAGAGAGAAAGGACAGAAAAGAGAATAAGATGGTGGAAGCTGAAGGAGGAAGACTGTAGTATTAGATTCTGGGACGAGGTCAGAAAGGGGCTTGGTGGTGGTAAAGAGATGTTGAATGATTGGGCAACGACTGCAAAAGTGATAGGGAGAAAGTTAGGAAAGTTGATGAAGTATAGAGAGGGCCAGAAGTAGTTGCATTGTGTGTTTGTGGATCTGGAGAAAGCATACGACAGGGTTCCGAGAGAGGATTTATTATGTGAGGATTGTATGAGGAAGTCAGGTGTAGCAGTATGTGAGGGTGGTTGTTAGGAAAACAGTATTGTCCACCTCTACCATCTGTTGGTAAATTAGGTGTGTGAATATTCTGGAACAGAATATTCTAGGGCACTGACATAGAGCAAAGTACCCCAAACAACATGATAAACGTGCCTGTTACGACCTCTGATGTAATTCTAGGGCGGGGAAGTATAACATTCAAATTATGATCTCTCTATGACAGATTTCGCAGATGAAAAAAACAGCGCGCAAACCGGAGATTCTTTATACAATGGATTATTTATTTACAATACTAATAGGGAAAGGGGAGGAGGAAACAATAGCTATAATACATATACATATACATATATACACACATTTTTTAAAATCCAGGTTAAAATTTAGAGACCACCGCATTAACCTCTGATATTGCTTAGCCATCCTGGATAGGAAAACAAGTGGGTTGTGATCAGTAAATACCAAGACTGTAACGATCCTGTGGCAGATAGATGAGTCGAATCCATTTTATTTTTTATTAGTTGTTTATTTGGGAAGTGGAGGGCAAACAAATCCAAAAACGCAGTCCAAAAGAGAAGTCGAGAATCAAGCACAAAGTCAGAAATACAAAGGTCAGAACAAACATATATCAAGAGGATCGCTTAGTAAGGCCTAGGGCAACAATACTTCGCATGGTTTCTAGAGTTCCACCTGCTTATATAGATGGGCCACGCCCTAATGGCTGATACAGGAAGCAACTTGCTAAAACTCCGGAGATGGCGCCCTCTGCAGGCGAGCCTCCGGAAAACCAGTCCTCACAAAGACAGGTAAATTGCTGGAACCAATATACACTTCAAAATGTTGTAAGGCCAGTAGCAACGCCAGAGCCTCCTTCTCGTTTGTTGAATAATTGAGCTGGTATTTATTATACTTGCGCGAGAATTAACTTACAGGATGATATATACCAGCTCCATCCTCCTGGAGAAGAATAGCCCCAGCTCCAACCGCACTCGCATTGACTTCAAGTTTAAAATCCTTATCTGGAGCCGAAAGCATTACACACAATCAAATGAGTTTTCACACAATCAAATGCATACTGATTGGTGTGCATTCAAATGCATACTGATTACTGCAAACTCAACGGACCAATCAAAAGACTTAGACGGGCTAAACAATGCAGTGAGAGGGCTGACACAAATTTCTACAAAAACCACGATAATAGCCAGCCATACCCAAGAATCTTCTCAACTCAGATGAGCTGTAGGCACAGGGAACTCCAAAATTGCAGTGACTTTGGCCTCTACCAGTCGCACTTGTCCATGACCCACTTCTTTACCAAGATACGTGACCGTGGCTTGGCCAAATTCACAATTGAGCGTTAAATTAGCATGGGCTAATTTAGCATGAGCAAGACGTTCAAACAAACTCACATGCTCTGTCCAATCTGCCGAATAGACCACGAGATCGTCAAGATATGTATTACAGTTTGGTACGCCTGCCAACACCTAAATTTACGAGACGTTGAAAAGTCACGGGCGCATTTTGAAGCCCGAAAGCCATGGCCGTAAATTGAAGGAAATTATCAGCGGTTACAAAAGCAGAAATTTCAGATGCTTGTGGAGTTAATGGGACTTGCCAATAGCCTTTCAACATATCAAGTTTACTCACAAAACAAGCAGATCCTATATTATCGACACAGTCCTCCATACGCGGTAATGGGTAACTGTCTGGCACCGTTACGGCATTTACTACAAAATTTAAATGTGCCATCTAATTTAGAAACAAGCAAACAAGGGGAACTCCAGGGGCTATAACTATGTTTGGCTAGACCATTCTGCAGTAAATCCTGACGCATTATTGATCTTTTTCTGTGTTTACACGATACACATGCTGCTTAATCGGTTGGGCACCATTTACCTTAATGTCATGCTGCACATTCGTTAGCTTAGGAACATCACTGAAAAGACAGTTAAAGTCAGAAATTAATTTGACAATGTCTGCAGTCTGATCAGTAGTCAAATGGTGAAGAAACGAATTTAGATCTTTTAACATCTCTGAATTTGATAATCTTGCGCACTGCTGAGGAGCATTACGGAGTACCATACCATCCTCGTCAACCCACAAACTACCAGGGGAAGAGATGAGCCCCACGGTGTGACTAGTTTCTCTTACAGTGAACAAAACTAGAGGAACTCCCTCATCCCAGTCTTTAGCAGTATATAAACAGTATTTTCGTAACATCGATTTCAATGTCTGGTGAAAACGCTCTAAACAACCTTGGGATTCTGGATGGTACGAATTTAAAACACGGTGACTAATACTTAAAGATACTAATACTTTAGAAAGTTTAGATAGAAAATTAGTTCCTTGGTCACTCTGTACAATTTTCGGCAGGCCGAATGTAGAGAAAAACTTCACCATAGCTTTAATGATAACAGGAGTGGTGATTTTTCTTAATGGAATTGCCTCTGCAAATCTAGTAGCCATACACATGATGGTTAGCAAATACTGGTTACCTGATTTTGTTTTTCACAATGGCCCAACACAGTCTACAATCACATGTTCAAACGGCTCACCAATTAAAGGTATAAGAACCAATGGAGCAGGTGGAATAACTTGGTTTGGCCTCCCGGCCACCTGACAAGAGTGACAAGCATGACAATATGTCGCCACATCTGTTTTTAAACCTTGCCAAAAGAAATATCTTAAAATCCGATAAGTTTTCGTGACACCGAGATGACCCTCAAGTGGATGATCATGTGCTAGAAATAAAACCTGCTGGCGATAAGGAGAAGGAATCACAACTTGGTCCACAACATTCCAGTCAGCATCAGTTACAATATTTGAGCACCATTTCCACATCAGCAGACCATTATCAATAAAGTAAGCAACTTTCTGATATTTAATCATCTCAGGAGAAATTACAGAATTAAAGATAGAAACGAGAGATTTGTCCTTTTCCTGCACAGCAACAATTTCCTCTTGAGACAAAAACAATTTGGTTAACCCTGCCTCAGTCATATGTACCTTCAAACTCTTCAAATGATCAGTTTGTTTTTCAGACACCACATCATGCGTCAGTTTCTCACCAGCAAAGAGCGGAAAAATATGGTACACCCTGGGCAGATCCCTGGGCAGGGCCACACATAGATGATCAACCACACACACTCATACTCACGTCTGTGCA
>JAOTRA010075398.1:0-13585 GCA_026260255.1 Pseudolaguvia tuberculata | reverse complement strand
TATATATACATACCTTTACAATGTTGGAGTGGCACAATCGAATAAGTATGGCCACTTCTTGAGTGACCCAACCCAGCTCAGGATCCTCCACCCAACATTCTGCCACCACCCTGCTCTTCTTAATAAACTTTACTACCATCTGAGAGAAAAAGAGAAGTCAAAAGGCTAAAATTAGGGAATTGAACCTCAGTGCAGGCTATAGCAATAGGCTAGTGTCTAAAAGATAACCAAAAACATGTACATTAGGCGGATTAGCAATTAAATCAAGTATAAATAATGCTTTTTTACTCACTACAAATCTTAGTCGGTGTCTATATGTCTGTTATTGTCCTTATCTGCTGTATTTGTACTTTATGTGGTAGCACTATGTGGTCCTGGAGAAACATTGTCTCATTTTATTGTACTGATCAGTCATATATGGTTAAAATTACAGTAAAACTTCTTTGACTTGACTAGTCAGTCTAAATTGCCCATAAAACACAGCAATTTAGGTGTGCAAACAAGCCAGTGCATTCTTAGTACCGGTCCCAAGCCCGGATAAATGGAAGGTTTGCATTAGGAAGGGCATCCAGCGTAAAAACATACTAAGTTGAATGTGCGGATTTACAGGGGTGATCCGCTGTGGTGACCCCTAACATGAGCAGCCGAAGGAGAAAAAAAATCTGTAACTTATCAATTCAGTTCAATTTTATTTGTATAGCGCTTTTTACAATAGTCATTGCCGCAAAGCAGCTTTACAAAATGAATGATAAACAGATGAATGATGAGTTTGTCCCTGATGAGCAAGTTGCGGGTGACTGTAATAAGGAAAACTCCCTAGAGTAGGATTAGGTGCATCTTTGTGTGCATCTCTCCCAACACACAACACAACTTTTGCAGCTCTAACAGTATCTATGAGCACAAATACACATTGAAACAGTTTCATTATTTTCATTACTTGCCGCCGAAATAATAACCGTTTATTAGTGCTTCTGCAAAGGTGTTTCTAATACAACACATGCGGAAGTGACAACACACAAATTTCAAAATCTTTTTTTCCTCTATTTGAAAGTCATGAAAATGACATGACAAACTCTGTGGAATATATTTAATTTGGTAGTTATTACCAAATTAAATATATTGCATTATTACAATAAATATCTACATTTAGATTAATATAATGTGTTTACTGCTTGGTGCCTGCTTGCAATGGTGGCCATCCACCATACATGTCCCAGTGTGGCTGCATTGCCTAGTCACAACAATGGGTGGGATATAGAAAAAAGCAACAAAAACTAGGGATGTCCAGATTCGATCACGTGATCGAAAAGTCAGGCCACGTGGTCTCACACTCGATCGGAATCGGACCTTACCTCCCAATCAGGACTCTGATATATTATATATCTGTATATATATTCTCATTATTTCTATAGTTATGCGGTGGCACAGAGTTACACCTCTTGACTCCACACAGAAACAGCAACGTGTGCGGCATGACATCACTTTGCTGCCGAGAAGACATTGGTTAAATGCCGGCAAAGTAGACATGGAAGCAGCTTGAAGCATTAATTTTTTATGTATTCTAGAAGCATCAGATCGGGACTCAGATCCTCAAAATCAAATGACTCTGACTCAAAACCTGATAAGGACATCCCTTAACGAAAACCCATATGAAATAGTTCTCAGTTCAGTTCTAACCTCCTGTTTGTCTTGACGTCGCAAAGTCAGCCAGACAACACCAAAGGCTCCTTTCCCGATGGGTCGCAATGGATGGTAGATTTGCTCGAACTGTCCTGCAAATGCTCCAGACTGATTCAGACTCATTGAGGAGCCTAGCCCCTTACAAGAATCAGCTTCACTGATCTGAATGGATAAGAAAACCAAATGATGGCATCATAAAACATTAAATGGTAAGAGATAATAAGATTTTTTGTCAGTAATTGTCAGAAATTTGTCAGTAAACAAAATGAGTGATTTTTAGATTTTGGCCTCACCTTTCTTAGACTGGAGGTGAATATTTCCTCTATGGAAACCTCTGCTGTGGGGGTCTGTGTGTGCTGCTTGTGGAGGAAAAGATGACTGCCGCTCAAACACACACAATACACCACACCATCACTGGAGACAGTTTTATGTACATCACATTCCACCTCTGAATGACAAAAATACAATTTCAGTCAGATCAGACCTACAGCCACTGTTACAAATGTTAGCAATTTTCATGACTGAACAAACGATATAAACGTATATTACCAAAAAGTGTTCCATCCCGATGATAGCAGTTGGCGCAAAACCTGCCCTCCTGCATCAGGGCGAGTGGAGAGAGTAGTGTAGCCGGCTTTGACAAACATTTTTTTGGGGTAGAGGTTGCTGGTATGTCGCTTGACAACAGTATACCATTTTCACAAAGTTGAAAGAAAGAACTATGCTGTTCAAACTCTTTTAAATCAGTGATCCACTGGCCTGGATTTCCCTCTGTAGGTGAGGGGGTGAGACTTGCACCCAAACATTCCTGTATAGCATGGATATAATTTTGATGTTCTGGGGGCCCAGATTCATGTTCAGAGTCCACAATGCAAGGTGATTGAGTATGTAGGAGCTCAGCTGTGTCACACTCACTTAACTCCAGCTCTCCAATGGCAAAAGCAATTGTGTCACCATTAGCATCCAAATCAATAAAGCAGCTGTTTGAGTCTGCTAATTCTACTTCATGTTTCATGTCATCTATTTTGTCAGGGCCCACCCACTTTTCACAAAATCCTGAGGATGAGCAGCTGCCAAGAGAGATCACCTCAAAACTGGAGTTCTGTTGTCTGTCTGTACAATCCTGAGGTTCCAGCATAGCAAAAGTGTGCATTAGAGCTGTGGTGGAATCAACTGAAACGGACTCATCTGTGGTGTCCAAACTACATGGAACAAAATCAGAATTATTTAACAAACAAAATAATGTCAAGTTCCCAAATCCACAACATCCATGAAAAAGCTAAAATTAGATGGCTCTCTTCATTCTGGTATAAAGATTGAAAATGTAAAAAAGATTTGTACTAGAGTAGGGTTAAATAAAGTCCAGCATACTTTTACAGTATATATTGTACAAAGAAATATAAATAACCAAAAAAGCAGGGTCATTTTATACTGATTTAAAAGTTTAGCCACAGATGAGAATCTCTGCTCAATTCAGTCTTTTGGTTCTTGCTCAATTTTATATTTTAGCAGAAGACTTGTAACACACCAGTTTTTTTTTAAAATCTATAACTGCATATCTGAAAACAGGAAAGGGTATAGATTTAGGATTTACCGCAGTCTGTGTGGGAGCTTAATTTTTTCCTAGGGTCATTTGTGCTGGGAAATTGATGTGGGTGATCTTGTATCTTGCGTTCCAAAGGGAATTTATGTCTTGTACTTTTGTGCCCTTTTCTGGTTGATCAATTTTATTAAATAGAAAAGGGAGACCGTTACAGTATACTTAATCCTTGGATCAGTGTTTCCTAACCCTGAGTCAGAGATGATAAAAAGTTACTCAATTAGGAGTTGATTAGGATTGAAGCTAAACTGGGCAAGACTGAGATTGCCCACTCCTGTTTTAGTCAGATTAGCCAATTGAAGCTTTTGGGTCCATAGTCCCAATATATAAAGATTAAAATAATTTGTTTATCTCCCCCAAATGGCCCAATACCACCACCTATGAGCAGTATAAGCTACAATCAAATATTTTCTAGCACAAGAGGCACTATGATTGCCTGAACCACAGTAGACTGCATTTCCAAGACAACTGCAACAATCATAACCATGGCACTAGCACTAAATTGGAACTAGCCTTAAAGTGCCTCTAAATGTCAACAGTCAAACAAAAATCACCACCATTTGTATTAATTGTACAAACAGCCCCATTCTGACAATTAATTAGTCATGCATTAAAATCTGTCATACAGTGAATTAATATTTAATAAATGTATGCTGCTTTTCATGCTTTATTTGTTGTTTGCATAAATAGATTTCATTTTATGTTTATATTCACTGATATATACTGGAACTGTCCAGGGTGTTACCCTGCCTCTCGCCAGCAAACCCATGTGACCCCAAATAAAGGAATAAGATGAATGAATGATATATACTGTAGTTACAAAATAAGATAATTATGAAAATACACCAGAGATTGGAGAAACAAATAAGAATACAAAACATTTTTATAAGAAGCTTGTTTTAGGAAAAAATATTGGAAAAATATGTACCCGAAAGTCAATCACAAATCTTATAGAAAGATGCTCCAACATATATACAAAAGGGCAGATATCACTATTGTTTACCTACCTGAACAAGAGTTTAGCTCACCTGTTTGCAGGGAGTGGGGAGACAGTGAGAACAATAACAGTAGAAGTGGCCTGATGGTCTTTCTTGGTCCTAATTGCAGCCAAGGCTTGTCTCCCTTTTACGGCCCTTGCATTCATCTTCACGTTTTGGAAGAACATTCTGTCTTTGGCCAGTAGAGTTTTCGGACCTATTTGTACATAATGCGGTTTTTGGGTCTATTTCATATAAACATACAAGTCGTCTATTTAAAATATTCTAAATTTACACACATGCTAGCTGGAACGGTGCATACCTCATACCACACTGCACAGGCTAAACTGAAAATATAATTTATTATAACATATTTGAGATCTGTGATATGCCCTCTAATGTAAGAAACAGAATTGTTATCCTGATCTAATCTAAGATTTTCAGTTAGTTAGCAGTTATTTTTGCATTCTGGTATTTTACAATTTAAGCAGAAAAAAAAGAAGGCTGGCTTAAAGGTTAGATTTAATTCAATTTGACTCCCTACAGATTATATTTAATTTTGAAGGTATTTTGAGAAAAACCATTGTAAATTGTAACTGAAAAAGACATTTCTCATTCTGGAATTATAAAATATACACAAAACAGTGTGTTTATATTACGAATCATAATTTACTCAAACAAATCTAGAATAGCAATGTGTTTTATTATCCGCTCTCTTAAAAATGGCCTTCAACGCAGGTGCAGGGGATATATAAAAATAATAATAAAAATAATGTTAATAATAAAAGACTGATGTAACTGAGTGAGACAAAAAGCACTTTTGACTCAAATGTGAACTTTATAAATTAGCTTGTATGTACAAGCAGATTCACTCAAAACAGACTCATATACTCTTTTTTGCCTCCTCCCACCAATATGGAAAATTTGATCATAACTCTAGCTCATAGCACTTTAGCAATAGTGGCTTTGCACAGAAAGAAAAGCACTCACTACATGTGTCTTGATGATGCTCATTTGCTGCGGTGGCACAAGTAGATGAGTTTAAGGCATCAGCTCCACCTCAATAAGAGCACTTTAAAAAGTCTTCATAGATCAACAGAAGAAAATAAAATAAAAATAGGGGAACAAGGTTTTATGGGGGGTTTTTTTCAGTGTTAAACTGAACTATAGCAATTAATTTCCTGTCACTTTATGACAGGTGCATTTACACTACCAGTCCAAGATTGAACACCTTCACATTTAATACTTTTTATCTATTTTATTAACTACCTGAATGTGGAAAAAACTCAAAATGTGTTTTGTATTTTAAATTCTTTAAACCTTCTTTAAACTTTTCACTTCACGTGTGTGCCTTGTAAGGGTTCATTTGTGTAATTTATTTGCCAAAGAAACAAAAAAGTGGTAGACCAGTAAAAACCTGTTGGAAATCAGGTCAAACCTATGGTCTGATATGTCCAAGTTTCCCCACTATAAAGCATGATGTAGAATGTGTGATGGTGTGGGCATGTTTTGCTGGTGACAATGTTGTCTATTCATTGTTGAAGGCACACTGAAGCAGCATGGTTACCATAGCAACTTGCATCCAATTCGATTTGCATTTACTTGGACAAATGTTTATTTTTCAAAAGGGCAAATGATCCTAAACACACCTTCAAGCTGTGTAAGAGCTTTTTGACCAAGAAAATTGGTTTGGGTTAAGATGGATCACAGAGAAAAGGCAAAAGGTGCTCAGCATCACTTCAGACACCTGCAAGACGGTTGAAAACTAGTTCAGTTGACAACCTCATGAAGCACAACAAGAGAATGCAAAGAGTGCCAAAGCTATTTTAATGAATTTGAAATATTTTTTTTTAACTTTTGTCTTTACTATATAATTCCATTTGTGTTTTCATAGTTTTGATGCCTTCAATAATGGTATACAATGTAAAAGTCATAAAAAGATAAATGAGAAGATTTTGACTGGCAGTCTAAATACTGCTAATTAAAATTGTTAATTTTCCAACTGTTAGTTTGGCATCATTTAAATTAAACCCAGTGATTCTGACACCCCCATTTCACTGTACATGTTTTTAGTTGCATTTTTGCATTAAACATCTCTTTTACCATAGTCTCATCAGGAAAACATTTTACAGTTTGAACAATGAAATCCTGTACATATATTTTTAGTTGTTCAGTAAGACGAAACATTTATATCATGGCATTATTCAAAATTACAATGGTTTTCCAATATTTGATCCATGACTGCATATAACTGGGAAGTAACTAGTAGTTAACCAGGCAACCACAGTGGGCCCTTGAGCAAGGCCCTTAACCCACAATTGCTTGTAAAAAATAAAAAAAAGACCAAATGTACATTTGTTACAAATGCCAAACTGTAACTAGGTATTAACTGCTCAATTGTCAGAAAGGGACCACATGTCCGCATGTACTCGTACTCACAGCAGTTTGTATGAAATTGGAATCATGTCTGCGGTGTGAAAGTACTTTCAATTTTTGATTATGAAAAATTGTCAATATGCAATGAAATTTTCTATTCAGTTTGGAATTCCTTTGATTGCAATACTACTGTTCACCCAAACACCTTAAATTTAAATGCCCTACACTGCACTAAAAAGCTCATTTAAACAGTTACACATTCATTCAATCATCTTCTTTCCCGCTTATTCCCTAATCCAGGGTCATGGGTGTCTGTTGGAGCCTATCCCAGAGCACATAGGGTGAGAGGGGGGGTACACCCTAGACGGGTCACGAGTTCATCGCAGGGTAACAGTTAAACAACTTAATGAAATTATTTGAAAAGTATTTCAACATAATAAAATTATGACTTACATTTAAACAAGTTTTTACAGTCAAAAACTTAAATAGTTTTTCAGGAGTTTGAAATGATGCTGAGCTGAGTGACACATTCGTAAATTATTGGTAAATAATAAAGACGGTACTTAAGTATAAAAAACACTTCATCAGGCGCTGTATATTTACAATCGCGAGCCAACTCTGCAGCTGCATTCGGCAAACTCCATGACGTCATCAACGCACTAGAGACAGCTCACCCTGATGCTGTTTTTATTGCTGCAATTTAAAATCAGTGCAATTTACCCAAATTTCCCAAATACCACAAACATTCCCACCAGTGATAAAAAGACTTTGGATCATGTTTACACCAACATAAAGGGCACATAAAGGCCCCCCCCCCCCGTCCCATTTCGGACACACTGACCACATCTCCTTGTTCTTGTAACCAGCATACAGACAAAGACTCTAACCAATTCCAATCAACAAACAGGTGAAGCTCTGAACACCTGAGACCAGTGAAAGCACACTGCAGGACTGTTTAACAACAGACTGGGATATGTTTAAAGCTGCAGCCACTCAGGAGGATTCCTCAGTCAGCATTATGCTGACTGTGACTGGGTACATCAGCACGTGTGGATAATATTGTGTCCAACATTCAAGTCAGGAGGTTTCCCAAATAGAAGCCCTGGTTAAACAGTCAGGTACGACACATGCTGCGTGCTCGCTCTAAGGCATTTGCATCCATCAATGAGAGAGTACAAAGCTGCGAAGTACTGACTAAGAAAGGTCATTACAACAGCCAAAAGGTAGTACAGAGAGAAGCTTGACGGCTTCTATTCCACTGCTGACTACGGGTGCATGTGGCAAGGCTAGCACATCACAGATTACAGGAGCAACTTCAGTACAAATAGCACAACAGACAGCCTACCAGACGACCTCAATACCTTCTACACACATTTTGAGACCCCGACTCCCCACACAAAGATGGCTCACAAACATCTGGACCACTACACGCACCTCAAGCCCACCAGTCAATGTCACATCAGCTCAGGTAAACAAAGCCCTGAAGAGGATTAACCCCCGCAAAGCTGCAGGTCCAGATATCATTCCTGGACAAGCCCTCAGAGCATGTCCTAATAAGCTGATTTTTCATCATTTTTTTTTTTTACATTTTCACCTCCATATTCAACCTCTCCCTCAGTCAGAGAAATGCCCCCTCCTGCTTCAAGACCACAACCATCACCCTTTAAGAAGAGCCCCCCCCCCTCTAATTCACTGAGTGCTTAGAGAGAGTGGTGCTGACAAACATTCAGAACAGCATCCCGGACCCACTGCAGTATGCGTACCAGCCCAACAGGTTCACCTCAGACACTATTTTGCAGCTTTGCAAATTTCTCCCTCACACCTGGAGAACAATGACTCCTCAGGATGCCCTTTATTGATTTATAACTCCGCTTTTAATACATTTATCCCTCACATACAAACGTTTTTCTATATCGGTCTACACCCCATTCTCTGTGACTGGCTCTTGGACTTTGTAACTGGCAGGCCTCAGTCTGTCAGAATAGGGCTCAGGACGTCAGCCAGCATCATAAACATTGGCACACCACAGAGCTGTATCCTCAATGGTGTTCCAATCCTCTACACCAGGGATGTCCAAACTACGGCCCGGGGTCAGTTTTTATTGGCCCGCAGCAAATTCTGAAAATATAATTGAATATGGCCCGCCCATGGCGCTTGAGCTCAGCTCTGTTGCACTTCTCAGTTTCAACACAGTTTCAGCCAGTCACAGGAAAAGGTGCTTTTCCACTAAACAAAATTAAGCAAAGAAAAATATTTACCACGAGTCACCAGAAATGGCAGCACCGATGAAACGAAGATAGCAAGTTAGTGTAGAAGATTTCAAACACGGTGGGAAAATGAATATTTCTTTAAAGAAATCAACGGAAAGTGTGTCTGTTTGATTTGCAATGAAGATGTTGCCATGATGAAAGTGTATAATGTCCGTTGACACTATGATACCAAGCATCAGAGCTACGCATCGTACACAGGTGCCGAACGAGCACAGAAATTCAAGCAAATGGCAGCTGCCTGCAAGCTCAACAACAGTTTTTTTTTTCGTGCTAACAAAATACAGGAAAACGACACAGCAGCAAGCTATGAAGTCGCAGAACTTATTGCCCAGCATGGCAAACCGTTCTCAGACGGTGATTTCATAAAGCATTGCCTCATCAAAGTCACAGAAGTAATGTGCAGGATTTAAACAACGTGAGCTTATCCAGAAATACAGTGTTACGGAGAATCGAGGACTTCAGCTGAGAGAGAAAGCTTGTGCTTTTGATTTTTACTCGATAGCATGCGATGAGAGCATAGACGCTACAGACACATGTGCTTATTTTTCTGTATTTGGCCCTCACCAAAAAATAAAACTTTGGACACCCCTGCTCTACACCCTGTTCACCCACGAAGGCAAAGGCCTCTCATAAGGACATCATATAGAAGTTTGCAGACACCGCCGCTGTGATAGGACGCATCACTGGCGGGGACAAGGCAGCTTACAGGAGGGAGGTGACCACTCTGGTGATATGGTGTGAAGACAATAATCTCACCCGCAACACAGACAAGACCAATGAGATGATAGTGGACATGAGGAAGGAGAGGAGCCCTCATCAGCCACTGCTTATCTGATGACAGGAAGTGGGTGAGCAGCTACAAATATCTGGGGTCCACGGATGGTGAAGACTGCATCTAAGATCACCAGGACCCCTCCCTGCAGAGCATCTACCAACACAGTCCAGCCTCCAATGTTCCTGTGTCTGGGCATACACACAAGCTTACTGTGCACACCGAGGACCACTGTGAGCAACATCCGGTGTGCATGCAGTGACAACGCACTAGTATTCCACTTGTTCAAAACCTTGGATCAAAGCAAGCTACATTAAGGCTTATTAAAAAAAGTGCATATTTCAATAGCGATATTGGTAGCACGCCGTCTACATCTTGATAGTCTTCTTGCACAATTTCATTCATTCTCTGCCAAATCATGTAGATGTAATGCAAACTTGCACATTTATTTATTTGACTTTACTCTTATTTTATGCCCTTTATTTCTCAATTGATTTACTTTTTGTAACTTTTGGCATTTGGTGTGAACAGCAAAGTAAGAATTTCATTGTACAGGGAAACCAGTTTCCTTTACTGTAAACAAACTTTGAAAATTATTATTACATTCATTCATTCATTTAAACCTGCTTATTCCCTAATTCGGGGTCACAGGGCTCTGCGGGTGCCTATCCCAGCACACATAGGGCAAGAGGAGACTCTGAACAGGTCACCAGTCCATTGCAGGGCCACACATGAATAACTACACTCACGCACACTCCTATGGGCAATTTAGAATCACCAAATCAACCTAATCTACATGTTTCAGACTGTGGGAAAAACCGGACTACCTGGAGGAAACCCACTTAAGCATGAGGAGAACATGCAAACTCCACACAGAAATAACCCTGACTTGGGAATCGAATCCAGGATGTTCACAAAACTACTTTTTTTTTTTTTTATATATGTAATTTTAATTTATTACATATATAATTTTTAATTAAGGAAAACGCAACAAAAATGCTGAGCTATTCCCCTACACAAGACAACATTAAAATCAACAAGGCGCACACCCCCATATTCAATTAAAATATTCTGTGATTAACCGGGTGTTCCAGGTCACACCAGATTGCGCAGAAAAAATTGCATACCTGTGTAGCTACTAGAGGAACGGGATGCTGAATCATCTTGATCTGATAGCAGAATGGGACTTCTGTCAAAGTCACACATCATCTCACAGAAGGCTGGTATTAAGAATGTCATCTTCTAAACACATTACAGATATTTTACATGCATAACAAAGTCACCCAGTAAGCATGGCCTACTCAAACTAGATTAAGTAATTATATTAGAGCAGGACCTTTCCTACAAGCTCATTCATGCTATATCCCAGCAGAAGAGGAAAGTAGCTGCTGTTGATACTTTTAATGGTGCCATTGGGGTCAAGGGTTAAAAGGCTGTTTGAGGAAACAAAAGTCCCACGATAAACCACATCTGGGAGGGATGAGCACATGCGTTCACCAGTATTAACACCTTTAATAACAGAAAAGCACAACTACATGGTTAGCGTGTAAAACAATAATTCAAAACAGTTTAAAATCTGGTGCATTATCTTGGATGGTTATCATGGGAAGTTTGGTCAACTCAAAAATTCTAACTAATATTAATGTTTATTTGATGGGATCTGCTGTTTTAAACTGAAAATGTTTATGATGACATCTGCATCTGTAAAACACTGAATGACAAAATAAGTTAACATTAGTCAATTTAGTTTATTATTTGGCCGAAATCAGAGTAAACAGTGTATTAAAACCCTCAATACACACCAGTTTCTTCATTGCTGAGTATTTCATGTAGATTTTCATATGATACAGCACACAGAGATTTGCCTATCTGGCTTAAAGGTCGTCCACAGGAAACAGCAGTGCACAGTCTTACAAACACTCTCCTGCCCTGCAGACACATTAAAATCATTAATTCACTCTTTCCTCACAAAAACAAGCACTTTTCCTTTCATTTGTTTACCTTTGGTATAGTCCGAGACTGCAGCGGAACCTGAAGCATTGACAGCAGCATCGATGTAAATATGGAGATAAGCAAAGGTCAAAGGTGAGAATCACACTCTAAATGTTTTGTAAAGATACAAGTGTAAAAAGAGTCTTAATGTGGCACAGCCACAATGATAGCAAACTGAAAAATGGTCCTAATCAATCCCTACAATTCATTTAGCACCTGTGCAGACAGCAGTATTAACTCCTCATTGAAAAGAACTTGAACCTCTCTCTCCAAAAGTAATACACAAGTTTTGTGATCATGTGAGCTTGTCCACACAGCCATGGGCATCTCAGAGCCCAATTTACTTACTGCATTTACCTGCCAAAAAAATAATGGGACATGTATATATTCAAAATATAAAACTTGATGACTGATAAAAAGTATACAAATAATCACAACAAAACCATGAGATGGACTGACAACTTGACCAAGGTGTACCCAAGGTGTACCCCTGCCTCTCATCCTATGTGAGCTGTGACCAGCAGACCCCACCCCTGTGACCTCAAATTAAGGAATAAGCTGGTTAGAATTAATTAATTAATAAATGAATGAATGAACATCAGTGCACAAAAAAGTCAGAGCAAAAATCAGTTAATTGTTGCTGTTTGCCTTTAATGCTCACAGTAAGAACTGGTGCCACAAAGAACAATTCAGCTGTGAGGTTCGGTACTGAGTTTCAAAGCCTGGCGTGAATAAAGCTACACCATGGGTCCTGCAATTCTATTACGTGGTGTATGATTAATGTGTTTTAAGTTAAATAAAATCAGTGAAATTCACTCTGTGTACTATCAAAATGTTTTACTTATATGTCATGATTTTGCTTTATTTATAAATGGTTATGTTTTCCCCCCCATCTGTCAGCATAGGTGTAGGTGTTCATACCACTTTTCCTGATATTCTGATTACATTTCTTGCAGTGTTTAGACTTTCCTCTCCCAAGACATTCAGAGTTAACTGACTGGTGTTCAGGAGGAATGTCAGTGCTTGCCCAATCAGCTCATTGCGACAGTACTCAAACAGTTTGCAGGCTTGCTTGTTCATGTCCACCATCTTCAACGCACATGCATATGAAATAACCACAACTTTAATATTGTTTCAAGCAATGAAACAAGTAATGTCTCTTTAAACTCATTAAAATCTGTAATTTTAACAACGGCTGCATTGTTAACAGCCCATAAATAAAGACAATAATAAAATTTTCAGGGCAGCGCGGTGGCAAGGTGGTTAGCACGGTCGCCTCCCGGGTTCGAATCCCGGATCAGGGATCTTACAGTGCAAAGTTTGCATGTTCTCCCTGCGCATGCGTGGGTTTCCTCCGGGTACTCCTGTTTCCACCCACAGTCCAAAAACCTGCAGATTAGGTCGATTGGTGATTCTCAATTGTCCATAGGAGTGAATGTGTGTGTGTGTGTGTGTGTGTGTGTGTGTGTGTGTGTGTGTGTGTGTGTGTGGTTCTTTTGCCTTGAGATAGACTTGCGACCCATCCAGGGTGTACCCTCGCCTCTTGCCCTATGTGTGCTGGAATAGGCACCAGCAGATCCCCATGACCCAGAATTAGGGAATATGCTGGTAACAAATAGTTCACTCTTAGTTTCATCAGTCCACAAACCATTTTGCCAAACGTTGGAGTGGAGTGTCAGTGTGCTCTTTTTTAATCTTCATGCTTGTAGCAATAATCTTTTTAGTAACGTATGTGGTGTCCTGCTGCAGATTCTCTGCGTGTTCTTCTCATTTTTGTCGTTTAGCTGACCGATTCATTTCTAAAGTCTTTAACATTTGCCAGATTACAAATTTAAATGACAAATCAACAATTTCTGATCATGGATTCTGATCAACCATCCCGCACACAAATAATAATAATATGTGTGTGTGTATATAT
>JAOTRA010075391.1:0-13585 GCA_026260255.1 Pseudolaguvia tuberculata | reverse complement strand
GAAATTCTCTAAGAGCGTAGCGCATTCTAAATCATCTGAGCTAGTTAAAGGAACTATCTTAGCAGTCTGAATTGTCTACCTAATCTTTACAATTTTGTCATCAAAGAAGTTCCTGAAGTCCTCACTACTGCAGGCTGTAGTGGTGGAGATGGCAGTGGTGGTCCGATTTCTAGTAAATTTAGCTACAGTGTTAAACAGGAACCTGGGATTATTCTTGTTATTTTCTATAAGGGACAAGAGGTATGCTGTTCTGGCCACACTAAGAGCTTTTTTATAAGTAAACCAAATTTTTGTGTAAGTTGAAGCAAAAGTGGCATACTACCACTCTTTCTATCGACAAATGACAAAATAATTTCTTTGCCAAGTATCATATTTAAGTGTGCATTTTTCCAAAAAGGATTTTCTGCAGTATAGTATAATCTTATATAGTTTACATAAGCTACATTTACAATACTGGCAAATATGGCCCAAATGTGATCTGTTTTTGTTTTTATGTGAACAGCACAAACTGCATGGAATCTGATATATACTCTTCTTTGTACCTTTTCTATATTAATTGCGACACAGGGCAGTGAACGGTTATGTTGGAATTCGTGCAACTTACATCACTTTTATAACCATGAGTCTGGCAAATAACTACAAATAATATATTTATAGTCGATTTTGCTGAAGGTGTTCACATCATAGTCCCACTGCTCCTGACTGTGGTTCTACATTTACACACACACACACACACAAACACACACACACACACACCTTTGTGCGTGTCCCAACATTTTTTTCTCCTTATCCTTTTAAGACTTATCTAATTATCTTCTAAATGTATACATTAATTCATTCATTTATCTATTAAGCATAAATGCAGATCATAATTAAGCATACATTTGCCCTGACCAAAAAATTTACATCATTTACTTAGATCATGTTTTGTTTTTTACGTTTTTATTTACTAAATATGAATTAAATAAAAATGCCTCATGGGCTCAACTTCTTTTTAAAATTTGTGAACTTATGACATTAAAAGCATCATCCAATGACTGTTACTTGTTTATATATTTATTCTTGAATAATGCTTAAGGATTGTTTTGAATTGATATAATGTCTTTTATATACAAAAAGCTACAAGAACACAAGAACAAGATGAGCGGGTGGCAGTGAAAAGCTGTCATAGACTGACTGTATACACATTTTTTTGTCTAGCTACAGCACAGATATGCATAAGGTATGTATACTGTTCTTTTGAACAGACAAAAACATGGTTAATAAACCCACTAATATACTGTATCATCTTGGAATATGGAATGTTCATGGTATTGGTAGACCTATAATTGTGATGTCAACTGCGAAGCACATACACGCATTTAGTACTTGTTTAGTACTTTTTAATGTTTCATTAGACAAAATAAGAAGACAAAATATCATTTTGTAATGTCTAGAATAAGGTAAGTAATTTTGGAGTTATATTTTTGGTCATATTTTGCCTTTGGTGATTAGACAGAGATTAAACAGCAAAGAGAGAGAGTGGTATGGGACAGGAAAGAACCCAAGCCAGGATCAAACCCAGGTTGCTGAAGTCCAAATACTCACATGGATGCCAGTGCCTTAATGCACCCATAACTGTAATGGAATTGGTAGCTCCTTGGTTAAGGTATTTCATTGCTTACCAAATTATGATGGGTTCTCCCAGGACCACCAAGCTATGACTTTATTGTGGTTTCATACTTCCATTTTTACATAACTAGTACAGAACTTGCTGATATAATACAGAAAGATCTAGCACCTTTGGTGGTCTTGCTTCTTCTTCTTCCCATTCTGGCTGCTCCCGTTAGTATTTACTCTGAAACCCACATTAAGGTGACATCACTGCAGAGAAGTTATTTCATATGATCACAGTACCATACTCTCATTTTATGGAAGACAAATAATATTTCAGTGTTAGATGCAATAAACATTATCCAGTAGATAGAACCATACCTCATGCCTTCAAAGACATTATGCATGGTACCAAGAGGATATCTAATAATTACATGAAAATGATTGCAATTCTCAGTTAAATGTCACACTCAATTCTGGGTCTACCCACACTTTTTGTACCTGCCTATTATGAGAGTTAAAAGAACCACAATATACCTATTGTTGCTGAGGGTCACTACTGCTTGCCAAACAGAATCTGCTGAACGTTTCAACAGAGAAGCTCTCTGTTGAAACCTGCATGAAAGTGGGCACTAACATCATCATCAGCAACAAATAACGCTGTACCTATCACAGTTTCACCTAGTTTTTCCAAGAAAACACCCCTTTGCTCAACAACGTTGTCATAAATGAGAGGTTGTAGAGGTTGAACTTTGACATAGCCACACTTTTTGAAGGTTTAGCTAGCTAGATTGTGTTGCGGGTTGACCTATATTTTGCAAGTATTTTATCAATGACCCTGTATACAGCACACACATTTTGTTTTTACAAGATCTAAAAGGATACGCTATTTCAAAATCGATAGCAATTATAAACTCCTCAAATTTCTTTAACGTGCTACATCTACATATGACCTGTATTCTTCTGGCACACTGACCATTTTTGACATTGTTCTGTTTAAGACATCAGTTTTGTCAAGCAATGGAATAATTGGGATAAATGCAATATGATATGGGTCCTATTGAATGGAGTTTACAAATGTGTCTTATATAGCCTTGAACTTCCAATTCCTAATCTGTCATCCATGTCTTTATGGACCTTGCTTTGTGCACTGGTTCACAGTCACGTTGGAAGAGAAAGGGATCAGCTCCAAACTGTTTCCACAAAGTTGGGAGCATGGAATTGTCCAAAATATCTTGGTATGCTGAAGCATTCAGAGTTCCTTTTATTGGAATTAAAAGTGGCTAAGACAAGCTCCTAAAAACAACCCCACACAATAATTTCGTGCGCATTATCGTCTGTCTGTGTCAGCGTCTGTGTCAGCGTCTGTGTCCACATCAGCCCAGTACTCCAGATCATTGCACGTGTCCTACCTGCACTCTCTCCTATCTGTGTGTCACTCTTAAGACAATAAAAGGATCTGTGCTTGAGCGGCTTACCTGTCTGTGGTTCTCTAGCGTAACAGAAGCTTTTCCCGTTACACAGATGAGTGAATCCAACGTGATCACTGCGCTGATGGAGCTTCTTCGTCGAGTGCTGCTGTCGCAAACACCGTCACCCAGGGGAATGTCTCAGGAGGGTGAATGAAAGTTTGTGTCTGTACTATGGTGCCAAGCATTATTTCCATGTTTCCTTTCCTGTTTGTCCCACAGGGGCCCTGGTGAGTTCTATTCAGTCCATACCCAAAAAGATGAACCACATAAACTAAGTTAAGATCAGCTTCAAGAACTCGTCTTTATCTGTTCCAGCGCTTTTTGACTCAGGGTCCGCAGGGAACTTCATCTCTGGAGACCTCTGCTGTTTCTTACAGCTCTGTACTGGTCCTGTTTCTTTGCAGGTGGGACTGTTACACACTAAATCCATTCACCTCCTCGTCTTAGAGGGCGCCACCACCGAGGTCATCCTGGGATGGCCCTGGTTGGATCACCACAACCCAGATAAAAGATTTCAAAGATGTATTTCTTATCTCCCTGTGCCCTCAGTATGTCCAACATCTTCTTTCACCATGGAGAGCCCCGTGGAGAACATTTCTGTGGACATTCCTCCAGCATATAAGCAGTTCAGTTCTCCCTTTCTGCACCAGGAGAGCAAGTGCGACAGTGCCTAAGGGGGAAATCTACTCACTCTCCCTCCCAAAAAGGAGAGCGATGGAGTAGTATATAAGTGAGGCCCTGAGTCAGGATCCACGTCACCAGCTGCCTCCAGTTTTTTCTTCATTGGAAAAAAACGGTGGTCTAAGACTATGTATCGACTACCAAGCTCTAAATCAATTCACAGTTAAGTTTAAGTACCCTTTCCATTTAGTCCACGCTGCTCTGAAGAAATTGAGAAGGGCTAGAATCTTTACTAAGCTGGATCACCGTAGCGCATACAACCTAATCAGGATCAGGGAGAGAGATGAGTGGAAGACGGTTTTCATTACACCCACTGGAAACTATGATTATGTGGTAATGCCTTTTAGACTCGCTAACGCACTCTCTGTCTTTCATGATTTTATTAACGAGGAGCTCCGGGAGTTTCTGCACAAGTGGGTCATTGTCTCCATTGACGACATCCTCATTTACTCCCGGAATGAGGTTGAGCACCGCCACCATGTCACTGAGATCCTACAAAAGCTCTGAGAGTTCCACCTCTTTCTTCAAGCAGAGAAGTGCATATTCCACCTGCAATTCACTTCCTGGGGTATTATATTGACCAGCAGGGGGTGTAGATGGACAACACCAAGGTGCCGGCTGTAACCATCTGGCCAGAACCACTGACGGTGAAACATCTGCAGCAATTTCTAGGGTTTGCTAACTTTTACCATCGTTTCATCAAGAACTATAGCCTGATAGCCTGCCTGCTCACCAATATGCTCAAGGGCAAGCCCTCTTCTCTGATATGGACTCTTGAGGTCCATTAGGCCTTCCGAGGTCTGAAATCGTCCTTCACCTCTGCACCCATCCTAGCACACTCGGATCCTAAGATCCCCTTTATTGTGGATGTGGATGCTTCTACTACTGGAGCCAAAGCAGTTCTATCACAACATCAGGCGAAATTTATAAAACTTTACCAGTGTGCGTATTTTTCTAGGAAATTCATCTCACTGGAATGCGACAATGCGACTATGACATTGGCAACCGCGAGCTACTGGCTATCACGTTGGCACTGAAGAAGTGGCGACACTGGTTAGAGGGTGCCGACCATCCTTTCACAGTCATCATTGACCATAAGAACCTTCAGTATTTGCGGGAAGCCAAGCGGTTTAACCCATGTCCGGCATGGTGGGCTCTGTTCTTTACTAGGTTCGACTTCATGATCTTTTTCAATCCAGGTTCCAAGAATACCCAAGCCGACTCTCTCTCGAGGTGTTTCAGTAGGCTTCCGAGGTTTGTTGGTCCCTTCACCATCACCAGGAGGGTAAACCTAGTTATGTTTACGTTGTCACTCCTTCCGGATTACCGCATTCACCCCACTATCCACATGTCCCAATGTAAGGAGGTCAACTCAGGTTGATGGCCAATGGAGGGAGCCATCACCTGAGAACTAGCGTCTACTTCCGGTGCTGTCCACAACAGAACCCACGTGAAGTACCCGTATGACCGTGAGAGAAGACAGTCCCCCCTCGTGTCCCTCAGAAGTCGACCCTATGCAGGTGGGATCATACAAACTTTCCGATCTGAAAAAGCAATGGCAACGTCGGCTTAACCTCTGCATGATCTCTCACACTGTCCGCTCAAACCCCGCAATAGAGTAAGTACCAGCATTTGTGTTTGTTCAGCATGAATTAAGTCTGTCCATATCTGCGAGGCTACGGTTTAATCGCCTTTTTACTGCTTCAGTGAACTGGGGATCGGCAATACATATCATAGATGAGGTAGTGGCACGTAAACTCTGTGTGCCCACTGTCCCATGTAACCCAGCGATCCACGTGACTGCCATTGTTTGGCGACCCATTGGACCTGCTATAACTAAGAAAACAGCTCTTCTCTCCTTGGAAATCAATCACAAACACCTAGAAAAGATTTACTTTTAAAACGCCACTCGTTTTGATGTTTCCATCGTTACACACACACGATCCAGTAATCTCATGGAAGAGAAGATACATTTCTGAGTGGTCCCCGTTTTGTCACACACACACTGTTTCTCACAATCAGAAAGCTGACACCAGAGTCTGCCTCAAAACTGAAGCTGACATGCACTGTGTGCCTCACTGCTATAGCAATCTTGCTGAAGTGTTCAGTAAAGAGAGTGTTACGACATTAACACAAACCGAGAGGGTGATTGTAGCATTGATCTAATACCCAACACTACTTCGCCTAAAAGCCAAATCTACCTGTTATCTGATCCCAAAACAAAAGCATTAGAGAACATTCACACATCAACCTCCCCTGGCTCGGCAGGGTTTTTTTTTCGTAGAAAAGAAGGACGGCGGGTTGCGACCCAGTATTGACTATAGAGGACTAAACGCTATCACCGTAAAGTATCGATACCCGCTACCGTTAGTACTTGCCGCGCTAGAGCAACTGTGAGACGCACTCGTCAACGCAAAACTAGACCTTCGTAGCACTTACAATTTGATCCTCATTCGCAGGGGAGACGAGTGGAAGACCGTGTTTATCACCCCCACGGGCATTATAAGTACCAGGTCATGCTGTGTGATTTGTGTAATGCGCCAGTAGTTTTCAAATCGTTCATAAACGATATTTTCAGGGATATGCTTGACACCTGTGTGATCGCCTATATCGATGATATTCTGATTTACTCCACCGATATAGCGTAACACCAAACCCAGGTTAGAGAGGTACTCAGACGACAATCTCTTCATCAAATTATCCAATTCCTGGGTTACCACATTAGCCCAGAAGGGGTCACCATGGGGACGAAACGGGACGCAGCGGTATGTGATTGAGTTTCAACGGTTCATAGGCTGACGCCCGTTGACCTCCCTGTTAAAAGGGAAACCCACTAAGCTGATCTGGTCAGACACTGCACAGCGAGCATTTGACAAACTTAAGTGCAAGTTTACCACTGCCCCCACTCTAGCCCATCCAGACCCAACACAACCATTCATAGTGAATGTGGACGCCTCCGATTGTGGGATTGGGGCGATTCTGTCTCAGATGTGGGGGTCCCCACTGAGAGTTCAGCCCTGTGCCTTTTTCTCCCTCAAACTCTCCACCGCTGAATTTAACTATGACATAGGAAATAAAGAACTCCTGGCGATCAAAGAAGCACTTGTGGAGTGGCGGCACTGGTTGGAGGGATGTGTCCACCCATTCACCGTATTAACCGACCATTGAAACCTAGAGTACGTTTAGAGTGCCCAATGGTTAAATGCTCGTCAAGCTCTGTGGTCCTTGTTCTTTTCCAGATTTGACTTTGTAGTCTCCTATCGACCCGGGTCCAAGAAAGGCAAAGCAGATGCCCTGTCACACAGTTTTGACCCCCTCCCCGACCATGAAAACCTAGGAAAAAGTGTGCTATGGCCAGAAATGTTATGTGACCTGGCAGAGGAAATCAGGAGATCCAACGAAGGCACCCCAGGTTTCAATGGTTGCCCAGAGGGTAAGAAGTATGTAGCCCCTGAGTTCCGACAACGTTTATTAACTTAGGCTCACCCATCTTTAGGTTCAGGTCACCCAGGCATACGAAGGATGACTCTACTCATCGCTCAGAAATACTGGTGGCCCGGGATGCAAGTGGAAGTGGAAAGTTTTGTGAAGTCATGTACACCCAATCCAAGACTCCTAAGCACCTACCTGAAGGTCTGTTGCACCCACTTGCTGTTCCTCAAAGGCCATGATCTCACATAGCCATAGACTTTGTGACTGACTTACCGCCCTCAGCAGGCTATACAACCATCCGGAAATCGTGAACTCCTATCGACGCCGGAGCGGAATGGAAAACTTGGTTGACTGGGAGGGATACAGACTGGAGAAGCAGTGTTGGGTAAAGAGCAATGATATATTAGACACCTCGCTTATTGAAAACTTTCACACCAGTCACCCTGACCGTCCGGCGCCATGCCCCAGAGGATGGCCCCAAAGGACGCCGGGAGGTGTCACTAGAGGAGGGAGTACTGTAAACTCAGGTTGATGGCCACTGGAGGGCGCCATCACCTGAGTAATAGTGTCTAATTCCGCTAAAGCCACGCCGCAATAAAACCCACGTGAAGTATTGTTTACCCGACATACTGAGCATGATATTGAACCTTTGTACTTTGGATTATTGGCTTTTGAACCCTGGACCGTTTCACAACTATTCGCTGAACTTCGACTTGGATTTGTTTGCTACCCTCTCTCTATCTTTGATATCTGACCCCCTTCGGTTTACGTTTACGTTTACGTCTCTGCTCTATGTTTTGGATTTGTCTACCTGAGCCTTTACTCTATTAAACTCTGTGAAGTAACACTACTCTGTGTTCATGGATCCAACTAACCCCCCCTCGTCACACCCTACTTAAGCCATATTTTGAACCTCCCTTACTGCTTCTTGCAGAGGAGGGAGTCGTTTACAAGGTTACATGGTGGTAAGTTAGAATATCTGGTCGATTGGGAGGGATATGGGTACATTCAGGACCATCAGCTCATTAGGGATTTAGATCAGGTTAGCGCACAAGCCCCAGCACCACGAGGATGTGGTAGACCACCACGGCATTGCTCGTTTTAGCCCTCAGGAGCGGGCCATTGGGAGGGGGCTACTGTCTTGGCTCTGGCAGGTCCTATCATGACATTACAGTCACCCCCACTCTCTCCTGAATACTAATCATGCTAATCTGTCCCCCATTAAATCCACACCTCGAACACTCTGCGTCCAAGCTTGTTCATAGAAGCTAAAGAACAGTGAAAGACTACTAGTAGTTTCGAGATAATATCATTGGTTCTCTGTGCTTTCACCTGTCTCTGTCTGTGTTCCAGTGTTCCCAGGATCCTGATCGTGTTTGCTTTGTCGTGCACATTATCGTCTGTCTGCCACTTTGTGCGTGAGTTGCTGTTGTTCCAAACACTTCCAAATTCGTATAATACAGCTGAAAATATACTGTGGAATATTTAGGTGCAATGAATTTTCTACGAATACAGTTGTTTCACAGGGGTTATACCGGTTCCCTGCTGAAATTCACTGAGCTCCTGAAAATGACCCATTGATCACATTCATGTTTTTGTTTTTTTGTTTTGATTTCTTGCTTTGATAAAATGTTTTGTTGTATGCATAGCATTAGAGCCTATGTAACAAATAAAAAATAATGATATATTAATGTGTAGCACTATAAACTGCACTTGGGTTTTCAAGACTGCTTGTCATGTCTGGACTTTACAAGTACCACTTTCCACTTAACAATATTGTTAAATTGCAATCAAATTGTCTTTCATTTGGTCTCTTTTTTTAACAACTGAGCAATTGTGGGTTAAGGCCCTTGCACAAGACCCCACAGTGGTTCCTTGGTGGAGGTGGAATTTGAACCCTGGTCTTTCTGGTATTAGTCTAACACCTTAACCACTAGGCTACCACTTCCCACAAACAGAATTTGAGTGAAAAAAGAGGAACAGGAATGGTCTCAAAATCTTGAATTATTCACCTAATTAATCCTAATTAAAGAAAAAAAACAAAAAATAAGATCAAAGTGCTGTTACATGTTAACATTATGTAGGTATTTAAGAAAAAAGGGTACTTGAAGCACAAATGGCATACCATCATAGAGTATTGTGGGTAATGCAGATAATGTTCAACCTTTGTAAAAGTAGTTTAAGTAATTGAATAGTGATTGAAACGATTAAGCAAGTGACTTTAATAATGATATAAAATCTTTCAAATGGTGAAACATTTATAATGTACCACTGATGAGCTTTCAATGTAATAGATCTTTCCTCTTTCCAATCAAACAATGTAAAAGGGTGAGATGAGAAAGGATCAGTTTCCGTCATTGGTGTCTGCTGTGGAAGAAAAATGAATGACCATGCTTGTGATTGATGAGCACAGATGTTTGTTTGTTTTTTTCTTTAACCTTTTTTTTGGCATCTCAGCAATCTAGTGCTTTCATCTTTCCAGCTCATTTTTGCCTTTTCCTTCTTACACTCATTCGCTCATAAAAGCTATCTGAAAACACTTATGACTTCTCTTCTGTCTGACCATCTGCTTGACACTGTCTCCAGTGCACAAAACCATAGCAAGTAAATAAACAGCACTGGGTGGATGAAAAGCACAAAGCAAAGAAGTTAGGAGAAATAAAAGAGAAGGGGATTGGAGAAAATTTTCTGAGACGCCAAAGTGAAAAGGGTAAAGGAAGTGATTGAAGTTCTGAGAACAAGGGCACTGCAAGTTTCCTCATTTGTTCAATCCTCAAACCTGCTTAAATATTTAGCATTTAATTAAAAGGTGAAGAAATGAATGTCTGTGAGGCTAAAGGCTGATTTAGTCTATATTGATTGGAGCCAAACAAAGCAGAAGAATGTCTTGCATTGAGAGACTCACATGTCAGACAGTTAAGATCTATGGGTGATGTGACTGTGGGAGGCCTGAGGTTCTCCACCACGGATGCAAACAGGTACAAAGATTGGCCTATAAAGCTGAAGTGTGTGTTTCTAAAATTGTACATAAATGTAGATGTATTCAGCTGTGTTTTAATTTGTTAATAGCGAATTGCGACACAGTGTGAGGACTTGGGTGACAGGAGATGTATGGGAGTTAATCTCCATTTACTCTGAGTCACAATGAAGCTTGGGTTACTGAATGAGTCTCATCAGCTCTTTTAATGTGTTTCCTTACAGAATAATAACAATCATGTCATTTTTAAAATGTTTGCATGGCATGATGTATTATTTTAATATGCAGGGTCTTATCATATTATTTAACATGACCATTTTAAAATTTAAGTGGCAGCACGTTGGCTTGTGGTTAACTGTTGCCCCACAGTTAAAAGTTGTGGGTTAAATTTTAATTGCATTTAAAAACATGTACTTTAGGTTGATTAGTGGTTTTGCCCTTTGCCCCTCACAAAGGCTCCAGCAGTCTGTAACCCCAAATAAAACAATAAGCAGTTATAGGTAATGAATGAATGAATTAAATGTTAATGTTGTAAACCTGATTTCTTTTTCTATAAGAATACTTTCTAATGAGTTTCTTAAGACATGCTATAAAACACTTCCGACAGAGTATATCTTAGTATAATGACTTTTTTTTGTTCTTATTTTCTGACATTATTGCCTTACTTTTCTTTCAAAAACAAACTGAATGTAATTACAATAAAAAATAGAAAGCTCACATAGTCAAGTCACATATAAGGATGCACAAAATATTTTTACTGGAAATACCAGTGTGAGAATTTAGGGTTAGCCGGATCCATGATGCAGTAGACCAAATAGGAGTGCACACTTTATTGACAAATTCAAACAAATATTCCAGTAATAATCCAAGTAATCCAAATATCAAAACCAAAAATCAAGTCCAAGTTCGTAATCCAAAACAGATCAAAGGTCAACAGTAACTAGAATAACGCCAGAGGCAACAAAACTTCGCCACATGCTCCATAGAACCGCTTCTATAGTGCGCCCATGCCCAATTACCCAGAACAGGAAGTAAACATTCAAAATTCAGGCGAGTGCGCCCTTTCGTGACAGTCCTCCGGCACCATAATCCTTACAACCAGTATACAACTTTACATTATATTTTAAAGGGTACAATAACGCTTTTTTTTTTTTAATTTTTCTCTATTTACTGTGCATTACTGTCTTCTCTGGAGAGCCTCTGTCACCAAAACGAATTACTAGTATGTGCAAAGATACCCAGAAATAATTCTGATTCTGGACATAATCTGCTTAATTTGTTATTTCATGGGGTGTATTTTCCAAGGCTTTTATTTAGAATTTTTGTTTCCATCTTCCTATTTTCATTCTCCATTCTGCTCTTTTAAGTCATTAGGTTTTACATTGATTTCAGGTTATCTTTATTTTTTCCTTTGATTATTCACTGCATATTCACATACACAACCTTTATATTCTGAGCGTGATTTGTATTGTCTGTATTTTCACTGTCCAGAGACTAGATCACATATGTCAAGGTCAAGGCTTGGCACACAAATGAATTATGAGACAATATTTAATTACTACTGAAAACAGCCGCTTGCCGCAGCCGCCCGCTGTTGTTTTGCATGCACCAACACTACATTCCCCACAATGCAACAGTAGCCCACTATTACGATACACGCCCTACCTCTTCAACGGCAGTACGCTATTTAAGGAGGCACCACAAGGGTTTGCTGCAGCTTATCCCAGCTCACATAGAGTGAGAGGCAGGGGTACACCCTGGACAGGACGCAAGTCCACCGCAGGGCCTCACATAGACAAACAACTATTTACACAACTGAGAAAGAATACAACTGATTTTATTTGTTATTTTTTTTTTTATCATTTTCCTGTTCGAAACCAGTGATTGGTGATCATAGAGCAACACAATAATGCACTTTAGAATGCTGCATTTTCATTGATGCATTTATCTTGAAATTAAGGAACATATTTACTTTTTTACTGACAGACATAAGAAAATATAGTTTTATTCGTTTAAATAATATGCACTGTGTTAGCTCTTGGTTCAATATGCTGTGCAATCATTTCAATATGTTTCAATAAACATTGAACCAGTCCGGCCCTCAGCTTGTAGCAAATTTGGTCCTCTGTGATATTACACTTTACACCCTTGTCTACCCTGTTCTGTCTATTTGCATTGGGCATTTTTGCATCTGTCTGCATCAGGTTCCACAGATGCACTTTGTCCTTGCTTCTGCAATTTCATCCACCATTCTCTCTCTCTCTCTCTCTCTCTCTCTTTCTCTCTTTCATTCATCAGCTGCTCCAAATTCAATTCAATTTTATTTGTATAGCGTTTTTTACAACAGTCACTGCCTCAAAGCAGCTTTTCGAATGAATGATAAACCGGCGACTACCTAACGTAACTCCTATAAAGTGTACTAATCCAGCTTTTATTTTACCAGTGTGACATGTTCTACTACTAAGTCAAAAGTGTATTTTGAAATGGCTCAAACGTGATACACTTTTGTGAGAACATAGTGAAATAGTAAAACACAAAGCTAAGGACTAGAGAATAAATTGTCCTTGCCTTGTAAGGCATGTAAATGTAAACAGCATTAAAGTGTCTGTTAAGGAAACATTTATATATGTTTTTGAGATGCCATAAACGTTTACATCTTAAAATCAGTGAGTCTATCATCTCATATATTCATCTTCACACAGTGTCAGCTGCTGACTGACACCGCTGATTCAACACACGGTTGGCTTATCATGAGCTACAAAACACACACACTTGTCTATCATGCACTATACAGTGAGTCAAACTAACTTTCTGATGAAGGAAGGAGCTTTATTTGTTGAAATCTAATTCAGCTATAGGGGTGGCGTAGTGGATAGCACAGTCGCCTTGACAAGAAGGTCCTGGGATCGAATCCTGGGCCGGGATCTTTCTACAGAAAAAATTCAAAGAAGCTGCATTTAATCTAGGCAGACCAAAGAATGGTTAGACAGATCAACAGACACGTATGTGGGTGTAACAGTTGCAACAGGAAGCCTGTTCCGGTTTAAAGGATGAAAGCGCCATATTTAAGCTAGCAGCAGGCTACGCTCATTGCAATGTATTGTTTGTCTACCCTACTTTACTAAATGTTTACTCTGTCTGATAGTTATAGACATTCTGCCTGTTTATCCTGTTACTATATCTGCTTTGTGATTTGGATTTGTCTTTGTGCTTACGATGTACCTCTGCACTGACTATTTGCCTTCCTGACTTCTTCTATTAAAAAGTTATGCACTCGACAGTACAGTGGGTGAACAACCAGACAGAGATCAAAAGGGAGAATAGTGGATTGACAGACATAGAAAGATAGATAGTGTAAGGACTATGCCTTGGGAGGACCGCCTGCAGAGGGAGCCCTCGCCCAAATTCCAGGAATCTGCTTCCTGGTTGA